>JARHVA010000188.1:4757500-4822500 GCA_037957365.1 Torreya grandis
ATGCACTAATTTACCTATGTATTTATATAATTATGTAATCTAAATTATGAACCTATTAGTGCATAATTTGAAAATAAATAGGTAAATAAGTTGACTAAATAAGAACCATAACCCCTAGGGGAACCTACATAGGTGAAAAGGTTTCATACCCCCAAAAAATGTAAAGCACATGTTTAGTAAAAATACTAGAAATAGAGGATGACAGGGAGAGAGGAGAGAGAATAAATGAGATAGTAAAAATGGGTGACACAATGAAAATGAATATAATGATAGAAAAATCACCAATATAACCTAATATTGACCAGTCATAAACAAACACATAAGTAATCTAGGTAGAATACAGTAATTTTACAACCAATAAATTATTAGGGGCCATTTTTAAGTGTCTACACCCTATTCTCTTCCATATCTTTAAAAAGACAAAAAAAAAACCCTCACAATAAGATTATAAATATGTCTAACTATATCAAGCCAAATACACCTAATCATTGTGTCTTCAAATTACTTATATGAATATAAAATCCTCATATCTACCAAAAAAATTAATCATATGAAGGTTGAAAGGCCTAGTATGGGACAACATATAAACCTAATATACCATGATCCTTATGCCAATGGGGGTGACTCCAAAATGGATGTGGCCATCCCACTTAGATAATGGCTAGTTGATTGCAAATGGGTATGTTTGTTTTCTAGGCCTCACCTCTCCTCTTGTGTGGCTTTAAAAAATCCAAAAGACCCTTAGAACAAGCTTTTTAAATTGTCTTGATATCTTGAATAATTTAGAAAAATGTCATCCTCTCCCATATCTAGGGTTTATGTAATAAAATTATGGATAAGAAGGATGTGGTTGGTGCAATAAATGGTTATGTCAATGGATAGATAGGTTATTCTAGTTATTCAGAGGGAGATGAAGGCTTAGTGTTGATGAACAACTCAGAGTTGGTGAGACATTCTCCTCCCATAAGGTAGCTTACCTTAGCTCCAGATGGGATTAGGTTTCCTAGGATTTTTACTCCCCTTAACTTCATCCTTGCTAAGACATGCTATACAAGTTTGGTATTAGAATTAGAGGAGACTAGTAGTAGTGTGAAGGGGATGAAAGATTATGGGTAGATTGGAGAGGTGCAAACCCCATTGGCAAACCATGCCCTACCTCCTCTAAGGGTTTTTATTTATTTATCTAAGGCAAGATTGTCTATTGTTGGAATAGTTAAATCTTTTGTCGATGTTGCATCTAGTCGGGGTAAACTAGAATTAGTGGATCTAAATATAATGCTAGCATCTAAAACTAGGCCTTCAATCTATTTTGGCAATGAAGCCCTTGATGAGGTGATTCAAAATGAAGATTGGTTTGCTATAAGGGGCCTAATTTATATATTTGATTGATTTTGGCCAAGCTTACTTACGCTTCATACCTAGTTTTAATACTCATGGAGGCCATTAATAGTTGATATCTTGGATATCTTTCCTTTCACTAAGGGTTTTTCATTGTGGCCTTCAATATCTTAAAGGATCAGAATAAGGTGTTTTCTAACAAAACGTGAAGCTCAAACCAATAAATTCTATTAATGAAACCTTAGTTCTTGACCTTAAACCCCCTATCAAAAACCACTACCACAATGACTATTTGGGTGTGCCTACCTCATCTATCCCTAAATTTTTTAGTTGATTCATGTTTCTCAACCATAGGTGATACCTTGGGAAAGTGGATGGTGGCTGAAGATTTTACTTCAAACCTTCACCAAAATACCTTTGCTCACATTCTTGTGTACTTGGACACCTCCAAGGATATTCCAACTTAGTCAAACTAAAACTTAAGGACTGATGTTGGAACCAAACCCTCAATTGTGAGGGGCCACCATTTAAATGTCGAAAGTGCTTTGAAAATGAGCATTTGGCTATAGATTATTATAGTTCTAAGTGAAATATGGACTCTTCTTGGTGGAAATATTCCCTCCCTTCTCTTCTTATAGTGGATCCTCCTAATCTGATGGTTTCACCTCATTTTAAGAATAAAAATGGGAGTCAAGAAAGGATTGGGGCATCTTTATAAAAAGTTGAGGAGAAGGATTTGAAGGAGACCATAGTAGTTGATTATAAATCAGATGTTGATATTGGTATGATGGCCCTGGGTAACAATTCATTTAGGGTTGGAGTTTTAAATGAGCAAGATAAGGCATCTTAGATTGTTGTAAGGAGGAATAAAAGAGGGTGGTTTACCCCTATGTCTTCTTATAAGACTCTCCATTCCCATTACTAGAATGGAGAGGGAAATAAATAATTTTAGTCTTTATCTTTGTGGGTTTTTGGTCTCATTTTTTCTTGTGTTGGTTCTCTTGGCTATTTATGGTCACTTTTAGGTCTTTGGATCCTTTTTGTATTAGCTAGTTTATCTTAATAAAATATGTCAAGGACCTTTAACCCTCTTAACTGAGAAAAAAATGTCTTACTATCTCAAGTTTTAAACACCTAATATGTGCATCTTAAAATTTATTCTAGGAATCTAAAATACGCATATCTACATTAAAACCTTAATCCCACATTGGTTAAAAATCTTGATATGTAACAACATATCAACCTAATACACCGTAATCCTTAATGTAATGAGCATGATGCAATAATGGAAGTGACCCTAATAATATCATAATGATTGATTACTTGTGGATAAGTGTATTTTATTTCTCAACCTCCCTCTCCTATTATGTGGCTTACAAAAATTCCACTTACAACAAGCTTTTTAGAATGTCCTAATAGCTCAAGTTAGATATGCCTAATTCATGAGTTTTGAAATTTCATATACAAATATAAAATTATCATATTTTATCATATTTATTTCATAAAAAATGATTCCTCATAAAGGGTGTTTTTAAAATATATGATTTTTAATAATTAAAATAATTTATAATAATAGAAATATATTAAAAAAAAGTTTATAATAGACACTAAAAAATGGCCCCTTGAATTTATTTCACATTAATTTAAATTTTATATTCACATTTGTCTATATATTGGTGAACCAATTTTAGAATAAAAAATATTATGATGACATATGAAGCTTGAAAAAACTTTCTTGTATCTCTCTAAAAAACCCACCCACATCCATCTTGTGCACATCTTGATATATGACTAGGACTATCTATGCACTACTACATTTTGTGTACATAACATTGATATTTGGATCAATTTTACATTGCCAACATTTTTTTCCATGACACTTGCTTGCATCATAAACCTAAAAAAAATGTGTCATGTTTGCACTACAAAAAACTTTAAATTTAAAAAACTAAAGTGGAAGGGTGTATGGCCCTCCCACTTCATTTTATTCTTTATATAGTGAAGCAAGAAACAATGAGTAAGAAATATACAATAGGACCTTTAGAAATGGGCATATACCTTGAAAGAGATGAGAAAGGGAAAAAAAGGAGGGAGGGTGGGATGATATAAAAAAAGGAGATTGAAAGTGATAACAAGATGTCTACCTACCAACAAAATTTCATGGAAAAGGTAATGGAAAAGGGAAGGAGTAAATGGAAATAAATAATATATCCACTTATAGAAAAGAATATGAATAATATGCACCACCACTATAAAACTAAATATGATATGTATATAGTTTTATTAATTTTATAGGTTAATTTAATTTATATATATGTAATTATTATAAACAATCTAAAGAAAACCCTAAGGAAAAACATACTATTAAAACCCAAAAAAAACCTATAAAAAATCATGAAATAAACCTCCAAAAGCCCAAGAAGAAAACCTAAAAAATACATCAAAAAAACTTATAGGAACCTTTGATAATAACTTCATTTTCTTGCACATACTTCAATTTACTGAATTCATAGTAGCAATTCTAATATATAACTATAGGTTTCATGCAAAAAAAATTGATGAAATTCCCAATTTTGTTTACTCTTTTTTGTTTCTAAGTTGCATGAAAATCATTTGACATAATTTTAAATTGCATCATAGTATAATTTTCAGCCTTCCTCATTTACAATAATCCTTATTCAACCTTGACCATCAATCATATTGAATTTCAAGAAAAAATATAACTTTTGATGTTTATATTTGCATACCTTAAAGACATGTACCTATAGATCATAAAAGATTTTGGCATGATTTATGAATGTTTGACACATATATCAATTATCATAAGTATGTTTTACTATTTATTTATCAATCAAAAAAATGTATTTTGAATCCAACAAAATAAAATTTGGACTTGAAAAATAAGATAAAATATAAACTTAATAAATAGGATTGTTTTTTTATTATTTATAATATGAATGAGTTTTTAAAATATCAGACACATGCAATAAGTAGGCCATCTCATGGAAATATAAGTAGAAGGGTATTGCATAGCGGTTTTTTTGTGGGTTTAATGTTCATGTTATTACACAACATGATATTGAAGAGGATTTATTGATGTGGGTTTTATGCACACCTAAGATTGAATGAGGTAACCTCTAACATTTAGGATCTCAATGGAGGTGATATCCACTTCAGGACACAAGTTGTATGCATGGATTGAATAACCAGATGGTGAAATAGCAAGCCAAACATGTAAGTTGTTAACTAGCTATATGTGTGGATGATTGAAACATAGAAGAAAGTTAAAACCTAATTAAGTTGGATGGATGAAACTTATTCTAAAGTGGGTAGATCCCAATAAAAGAAACCCAAAAAAGGAAAAGGTAGGGTATAAAAAAAGGATTTATGGTATTTATAATGATTTTTTTTAATTGATCTCTTTGTGGACAAGTTTTTTAATACTAATTTTTACAGCTAATAGTTTTTTTACACTCACATGCAAACACAACATAAGGATCTAGGGAAGAACTAATAGAGTAAGCTTGAGGATCTCAACTAAATGTTGATACCATTTAGAGTTATTATTTCACAACCTTATTTAATATATTATAGCTTGGATTAGAGAGGTATCTAAGGTAGCTATGGCTTAAACCTAGAAGGCTATATCAAGAAAAACAATTATGCACACTTAGAGAATTGAAACAATCTACTTAATTACATGAGATCAATAATAATTTCTAATTATCCAATATTTATTACACATCTTTAAATTATCATACATCAATAATAACAAAATGAATTATCCATAGCTTTTTCACACATCAAATTACTAAATCAAACAACCAAAAAAATAAAACACAACTAATTACATAGAATTAGAATGGAAAAGCATCGACATAGTTGCATGACAATCAAAAAGACTTATTTTTGTATTGATAAATCCCCGCTCCCATATACAAAAGGATTAAAAGTATAAATAGATTTGGGGAGGTGTCACCTCATCCCTCAAATACATTTGAAATTCAAAGTTACATGTTAATAATTAGAACATGAGTTCTAACTAATTCAAGTCTTTCATGTACAATTATAGTTGATCACAACTAAATTTCCAAGAATAGATTTGCTCTTACATGTTAATGAAATATGTGCATGCTTACAGAAGTCCTTAACTATTACATGCATATGCTACATATAAATATGATTTAGTTATATTAGTTAACTCTTCATGAAATATACATACAAAATTAACCTAAAAAAACTAAGGTTTAGCTGAAGTTGATGGTTTCATGATCGAGTCTGAAGTAGTATAAAGAACTAAAGAAGTCTATTGGAAATGGGATGATGGGGCCATAGTAATTTTATTTCAGTCCAAATCTTGGTATTTTTTGTAATTAGCACCATGTTGCATCCTAATGATGTCTATATTTAGAAGAGATGGCCTATGTACTCTACTGACTTGTACTAATAAACGTGCATGTTCATCTTTGGTATCCATAAACTCCACCTAAAAAATATCTACTTCAATAAATGTTTTCCTTAAAAAACTAATATTTTATTTTATTTATTCTAATGTAATCCTTTGAATCCTCTACTTAAAGTTGGTAAAAGGTTGTTGAAGTGATTTGTCAAAATTGGCTCTACTTATTAACTTTCTTATAGAGTCCCTTGATTGATAGAGCTTTAATTCATTTAGAATCTACATGATTAGCTTCTCATATTCTAAAAAATTTGGGATCAATTTTTTTGTACTCAAAACCTAGTCCCTAATCTCTTGTGTTTAGATGACCACCAAATTGAGAGAATTAGTTTCCTTAAATGGTGTCATCAAATCCAAATGGATATAATCCTTGTTAGTTATATAAAATACAAGAAAATTAAATTTATTTTCACATTTATTTAAATACTTGAACAATTTTATTATTTCAATGACATGAGGAGTTAGCTCAGCTCTCATTAAACTAATAGAATCCAAAATGTTTTATAATTGAAGGTATACGCTCTAAACATCATTTTTAATTTCCACTAGGAAAAATAAAATTGTTGTTGTTCTCTTACATGTTCAAGCTCTTACTCTAGCTCTTTCCTAGCCTATTAAATCCCCTCATGAAGCTCTATCAAAGCTTTGGTTTGAGTCCTAAATTAGGAATTGAAATATTCATTCTAAGGATACTTTCCAAGCCTCCTATTCTTTTTTAGATAAAGAGAAAACATCTTGTGTCTCTTTAAAAACTAGACCTATGCCAATGTCATCCTCAATTTTCCTCGTTTTAATGTAATAGATGGTTCCTATGGATTTTTCAAAGATACAACTCACTGTGGGAAGATATATTATAGTTAAATTAGGCCTTTGGGAACTTTGGCCTCTAAATGAATAACCTATTGAGGAATCACAAATTAAGTAGAGTCAACTAGTTGAGTGTCCTAAGTAGTAGTCTCAGTTAGAAGGTACCCTAAATATTACATTAAATATTATGCTTGCAAGGATTTAATTAAGGATGGCTAGATGATTTTGGACAAATATACACCACCATACTAGGGCACTAGATGAATATTATATATAGGCTTATTATTTCTAAATTTCTTTGATGGAACAATAAAAGTGGACTAGGTGGAACTAGAAGAAGGCATTAGCAATCCTAATTGGGTAAAAGAGACATGCAACTGGGCATTTTCCATGGATCCTCTAGTTTTATTTAATTTAACATTTTTATGCTTAGGATTAGAAGGAATAATTGTGATTAAGGTGACAATATTAGAAGTATAAATAGTAATGGCTTGAGAAACAAGCCCAATACTAGAAACAACTAAAACTATGGAAACAATAGTAATACTAGTAATAAGATCTAATGAAACAATAGTAGTATGAGAAATAATATAAGCCAAAGGTATTATAGAAAAAATATGGATTGAGGTGGTTTAAGGAAAAATATCCTCACTTGACCTACTACTCCTAAGTGTTTCCTTTCCTTTCAATCCTTGAAATCTTAAGACATTGGCCTTCTATAGTCACTTATCCTTTTCTTCATCCTTAGGTTCCCTCTTGATGGACATTTGTCCATGGTCCATTGGGACCTCTTGAAATGGAGCTTTAGTATTTGTATCCATATGGGTTCCAAGAACTTTGGGTTTCCTTTTACAACAAATTGTAGTATTACCAAGCAAGGGGGAAGTCTATTGAGTGGAAGAAGAAGTAACATCCATGGTTGTGGAAATTGGAACTAAGGAGGTAATAAGGAGGCCTTCATCTTCTATATATAAATAATCAATACAAATTGGTTCATCTTGTCCCCCTAAACCACTAGCATTAGCTAGAATTTTTTTCACCTCTTACTCTTACTTCACAACCCTGATTACAAGTAATGGTGTGTGATATGGTCCTTCTTGTGATGATATTGAAACTAGTGGGGTCTCCTCTAAAATAAGAGTATGCTTAATTACAATAATCACCATAAGTGGTGGATAAAAATAGGTTCTTTGGTCTTGAGGCTACTGAGAATTATGGGAGGTCTAGTAGTCTATAGTTGACCATCTGCCAAGAGGAGTGAAACTAGTGTGCACGTCAATAATTTTTATGGAAGGCTCTCTTTGAATAATACTCAAAAGGTCCTTATTCAAAATCCTCATTTATCTCTCTTTAAAAATTTAGCATCATCTTTTTCATTTAAAAAAATGAAATCATAGTCCTAAGGTTCATGTTGGTACAAGATGCCAAGGCCTTGGATGTGCTTCTAGATTAGGCTGTAGGGATCCCAATCTTTATATGGTAAAGAATTTAATGAATAATACTCTCTATTTTTGTCAATTTCTATAAAATTTTTTCAAATGGGATAGTGCATCTAACTAATCATCAAGGAGGTACCATGAAATAGTCCTTTCTTATTTTTCTTCAAGTCTTTATCCACACTCCACCATAGCTGGTAGGCAATTTACTACTCAACCATATTGTTGGGGATATACTTAAGAAGTTGTAATGGAGAAACCTCATGTCTCATGATCATAACTACCATGTAATCAAGGTAAATCTAGTAATCCCCCTAAACCCTAATGTATTATTAATTTTATTTGATATTCTGAGCATGGGTTATTCATGAATTTCCCTATATATTTAAGGGTAAACATTATCAACAATTTTGACTACATTCCTCATATATGCATAGATGTAGAGGATATAAAAAGAATTACATACCTACTTTTTAACACAGTTTGGGTCTAGGCTCTAGAGTGATCCTTGTGTATGTAGATGGTACCCATGACAACATCCAATAAATAGGACATCATGTAGAAATGGCCACATGGGGACCTTTTATCCTTCTTGAACATCTGCTCTTTAAGCCTTGTATTGATTATATTACCAAGTGTAAAGGTCAGCTCAAAAGTCATCATCAAGTCTAATAATGGTACCCATTCTAAATATAGATAGTGGATGTTGGGGTGACCATACAATATGTTCAATAATGTCATTCCAATGTGGATACCCATATGAAACTTCGTAAATGGAATTGGATCCCTTTCCCTAAGAGTGACCACCTCTCCAAGAGTGATCCACTTCATTAGATCATTTTCAATTTTGGTTGTCTTCTTCCATATATCCACCCTATGTCCATCAAAAGTAGTATATGAAATTGGAAACTATAGATACCTCTGGGAGGTGTATCCTAAGATATAAGCAATGACTATATTATGGCTTAGGTGGTGTAGTAATCCACTTCTAATCACCTTCCCACCAAAGAATAGGTCTTGTAACAAGTCAATATAGGGCATGACCTCAGGATTCACCACTATAAAGTGTATTTATTGATATTTAAATGGTATCAAGTCTGATACCAATTATTGTTCTAGGGATGTCAGGACTTATTCATATTAATGGGCATTTACATCCTTGACTACATCCCAGATAGTTGAATAATAAGCATACTCCTTATTAAACATGGTCAAATAAAAAACATTGTCAATGTATATTATAGAGTCTTTGATGGAGAATTTGGATGGTGGAAATAATCCCCTAAATGCCTTAAATGAAGAGGTCATTGTTAACTGGTTCAATTACATAATTTTCATAATAATTTGACTATGTATTGGCTTATTGGTTTAAATTCACAATGGAACACAAACAACTAAGGCTTCAAGTTCTCTTTAGAGTGTAAGTTATTATGAGTTTGTTAGCAATCAATAGGCATGATGTATCTTTACAGTTATATGATATAGATTTGAGTCTAAGACTTAAATTTAGTTTGTGCACCATTAAAATCCAACATCTCCAAGTTTGTTTAATTCAAAAAAATTCACTTCACTTTGGCAGGTATGTCATGTAGGCTTTCTATACGTTCAAAAAAATGCCACTTTGTAACCTTGGACAAGTTTCATCTCATTGTTACATTTGTGAAA
The DNA here is from genome assembly GCA_037957365.1 of Torreya grandis. NCBI lineage: Eukaryota > Viridiplantae > Streptophyta > Pinopsida > Cupressales > Taxaceae > Torreya > Torreya grandis. The sequence goes on from JARHVA010000188.1 coordinate 4,767,206, forward strand.
TACCAACTATGCCATGTATTTTGCATTTTAATATCAAGTATAGAATATTTCATTAAATATAACTCATGAACACAAGTTTTGAATAAAATGTCCAAAGACCAATTGATTCAAACATAACCTATGTGTTAGGAACTAAAAAAATTTTAAACTAGATTTAATATGACCATAAATCAAATCTAAATAATGCAATAACATGCATCATGGAAACATTCCTTAAATCACCATTATTATGAAAGCATAAATGAGAGAATAAGATAATAACATAGATAACACAGATCTAACATGGTTTACCCAATGTGGGCTACATCCACCAAGAAAGTTCTCAATATCAATTGTAATAAAAAAATAAGACTACAATGAACTCACAAAGATAGAAAAATATCCTATATAAAATATTGCATAAAATATTGTACTTTCACCTACATCTACATAATGTTTTATCTCACAAGTTGCTAAACTGCACCCTACAATAAACACCTACACTTTATAAAAACATCTACACTTTGACTTTGATCCTCAAAGACACACCCTGTAAATAAACCATTAACCTCTAAATGCCACACCACACCTTGTATATATAGTAAATGAGGGAACATCCACAAAATGAGGAGAAATTGTGCCATGCTTATCCAAGATAAGCATCATCCACTAAAGACAACTTAATTCCACCTCATCAAGCTCATCCAAAATCTCTCCCAAGAAGGAACATGCCAAAGATAGACTCTCTACCTTTTAAGGTACATTTTCCAACAACATGTGATCACAACCAACTCCTTTTAACAAGGAAGGTAATACATTTTCCAATGAATAACCAACTCACTTAGATTAAGGAAGTCAACATGGAAAATAGACATCTAAAACCAACTCCATAAAACATGGAAACATATAAATTAGATAAAATAAGGAATATTCCACTCCAATGTGGATCAAGGTTACACAAAAGGTGGAGTGAGGAAAAATGTGTTTCCCATATTTTTGGATCTCTCTTGGCCCCCAAAATACACTCCTAAGGTTATGTGATAGCTCCAAAGGGATCCACACTCAACAATCTCCCATTTTGAGACTATTTCTCTTGAATAGAATCTATCACTGCTCCATGACCACTAAGGCCAACCATATCTAAACATCGTCTCAACTTGTCCAATGTGACCACCTTGGTCATCATATCCACAATATTATGGCTAGTACGACTCTTATCCAACTTCACCAAGTTCTCCTCCAAAGTTTTCTTGATGAAGTGATAATGTAACTAAATGTGTTATACCCTTGAGTGGAAAGTAGAGTTCTTTGCCAAATACATATCACTCTGACTATCACTATGTAGTCTCCCAACTTCCTAATCATCCCCAACTCTCCAAACAACTCTTGTAAGATTATCTCCTTACTAGCCTTTGTGGTAGTAACATACTCTGCCTCTGTGGTTGATAAAGCCATAACCTTCTATATCTTGGAAATCCAACTAACCATTGTATCTCTAATAGTAAATATATAACCTATCATACTTTTCCTATTATCAATATCCCCTACCATATCTAAGTCCACATAACCATGCAAAGTGGTATCTGATCCACCATAACATAATGCAAAATCCATGACTCCTCTCAAATACTAAAGAATCCATTTAACTACCTACCAATGCTCATAACCTGGATCACTCATATACTTTCTCACAACTCCCACTACTTGGGAAATATCCAGCCTAGTACAAACCATGGCATACATCAAGCTACCAACTATTGATGAGTAAGGTACCTTAGACATATTAAGCTTTTCATCTTTTATCTTGGGACACTACTCCTTTGATAATCTAAAGTGGCATGCCAAAGGACTAACAATAGATTTAGCATCCAATATTCTAAACCTTTCCAAAACTTTCTTCACATACTCTGATTCAGATAAGATCAACTTCATCTCCTTCCTATCATGAGTAATCCTCATACCAAGGATTTGCTTTGTAGTACCCAAATCCTTCATAGAAAATGAGTCACTAAGTTGTTTCTTGAGCATATGAATATGTTGTATGTTCTTTCCTATAATTAACATGTCATTGAAATACAAGCATAATATAATAGAAGAACCATCATCAAAATGTTTGATGTACACACAATGGTTAGAATGACACCTTTAATATTATTTTTCTAACATAAAATAATCAAATTTATTATACCATTGCCATGGAGCTTGTTTCAGGTCATACAAGCTCTTCTTTAGTCTACACACATAGTTATCCTTCCCTTTGACCTCATAACCCTATGGTTGCTTCATATATAACTCTTCATCCAAATCACCATGAAGAAAAGTAGTTTTCATATATAACTATTATAGGTGAAAATCCTCAACTGCAACTAAACCAATAACAATCCTAATAGAAGTCATTTTTACAACATAAGAGAAAATTTCATCAAAATCAATACCTAATTTTTGTGTAAACCCCTTGACCACCATCTTGGCCTTATAATTTTTTCTCCCTTCATCCTATTATTTTATCTTGAATATCCACTTGTTTGGCAATGCACTCTTGCCCTTGGGTAGCCTTACTAAATCCCATGTTTGGTTCTCTGTGAGAGATCTATGCTCCTCATCCATGGCTTGTTCCCATTTCATCTTAGCATCTACCTGCATTGCTTCCTCGTAACACTCTAGTTCTCCATTTTCAGTGAGTAATAAATAATTCAAAAAATGAGAAAAATGTTCAAGTGTTCTTCTTACCTTAGAAGACCTTTTTACCAAAGGAGTTTGGGGTCCTTGTGTAGAAGGTTCTTGAACTAAATCATTGGATACTTTGCCATCTGCAATGTCATCCAAAACTATGTACTCTTTCTATTCCTACAATTGATCCTTATACATGACTTTTTTATTAAAGAGTACGTCTCTAGATCGAAATATTTTTTTATCTTTAATGCTCCATAAATAGAAACCAAAGTCATCCTCATCATAACCAACAAATGTGCATTTATTTGATTTAGCCTCTAACTTGGTCTTATCCTCTTTATTAATGAGATAAAAATCCTCACATCCAAAGACTCTAAGAAAAGAATAATCAACATTATTACTAGACCAAGCTTGTTTAGGAATGCCTCCATCTAAATGCATAAAAGGTCCTTAGTTAATTAGATATACTATTGTGCTAACTGTTTCTACCCAAAACTATAAAGGCAACCTTGCATGTAACCTCATGCTCATAGCATGTTCCATTATTATTTTATTTATCCTTTCAAATACCCCATTCTATTGTGGAGTTCCTAAAACCATCCTTTGCCTATGAATTCCATTGTTAGAATAATAATCAAAGAAAGCATTACTACAATACTCACCTCCATTATCTGATCAGATATATTTTAATTTAAGACCTATTTCATTCTCAACCAAGGATTTCCACTTATTAAAAGTGTTAAATACATTGAATTTCATTTTAATGTAATAAACCCAAACTTTCCTAGTTGCATCATTAATAAAAGTAGCATAATAATTGGATCCACCAATAGTAGATACTTGGGTTGTTCCCCATACATTTGAGTGTACCAAATCTAACTTGTGATCTTTCTTTGTGGGTCCAACCTTGAGGAACTTAACCCACTTCAATTTCCCATACACACAATTCTCACAAAAGTTTATATCTAGATATTTTAATCTAGGCAACTTATCTTTTAAGATCTGCATGCCCTTATGGCTCATATGACTAAGCCTATAGTGCCACATAGTTGCATATCCATATATAGAAACTACATCAAGAGAATAAACACTAATAGTCAAATATAAAGTACCAATTTTCTTACCTCTTAAGATTATAACATCACCTTTGGTAACTTTCCATGAATCTATAGTAAACAATATTAAACATCCCTCACTACCCAATTGCCCTAATGAAACCAAATTCCATCTCAACATAGGTACATGTCTGACATCCTTGAGTAGCCATGTGTTCCCATTATACATCTTAACCTAAACACAACCTTTTCCTACTATCTCACATGGTTCATCATCATCAAGATAAACATGTACTAAATTCTCTTGAACATAATCAGTAAAATAATGCCTATGTGAGGTGACATGAAAAGAAGCCCCTGAATCTAAAATCCAAGACTCAGAAAAACTATCCATAGAAAGAATTAAGGCATCCTAAAATGATTTACCTAATGTCACATTTACCTCATTTGTTTTTTCCTTGTTTTCATTCTTATCCCAAAGTGACCAATAATCCTTCTTTGAGTCTCCACTCTTCCCACAATTCCAACATTTCATCTTGGATCTAGATCTAAACTTAGATCTACCTTTTGACTTTCCACAGTTACCTTTGCTCTTGTCCTTTTGACTCCCTCTAGTATCAATGGATAAATCATTACCTAAAGATGATTCACTAGTTATTTTCCTTTGTATCTCCTTGCTAAGAATCACATCTATAACATCCTCAAAATTCAAGCTTCCCTTGGTAGGGATTGCATTACTCATGACCATAACCAAACTATCCCAATTATCAAGAAAAGAACATAATATTATCAAATCTCCAAATTCATCATCAAACTTAATTCCAACTAAAGTGAGCATAATTATAACCATATTAAAATCATTTAGTTGATTATAAATTGAACCATTCTTAGACATTTTCATATTAAATAATTTTTTCATAAGAAAAAATTTATTAGAAGCTAAGGGTTTCTCATATAACTTTCCAAGTTTATCCATGAGATCTTTTTTGATTTTCTCATCAAAAATATTAAATGCAATATAATATACAAGGCATAACCATATGGTTCCCAATGCCTTCCTATCAAGCAATGACCAATTTGCATCACTCATACTTATAGGTTGTTCTACTTTCCCCTCCAAGGGGAGATGTAGATCCTTCTGATATAGGTAGTCTTCCATCTACATTTTCCATAAACCAAAATTCTTATCATCAAACTTATCCACTCTGAATTTGATCTCTTCTCCCATAGCTCCCACTTAATCTAATAAACCTTCCTATGATTTACCACTTCAGCAAAACACACAACTAATGGCTCTAATACCAGTTGTTAGGAATTAAAAACTTTTTAAACTAGATTTAATATGATCTTAAATCAGATCTAAATTATGAAATAACATGCATCATGGAAACATTACTTAATTCACCATTATTATGAAATCATAAATGATAGAATAAGATAATAACATAGATAACATAGATCTAATGTGGTTCACCCAATGTGGGCTACATCCACCAAAAAAGTTCTCAATATAAAATGTAATCAAAACACAAGACTAAAATGAACTCTCATAAATATAAAAAAATATCCTATATAAAATGTTGCACTTTCACCTACACTTGCACAATGTTTTATCTCACAAGCTGCTAAACTAAACCTTAAAATAAACACATGCACTTTGACTCTGATCCTCAAAGCCACACCTTGTAAATAAAGCATCAACCTCTAAAGGCTACACCACACCTTGTATATATATAAAATGAGCAAAAATACACAAAAGGAGGAGAAATTGTTCCATGCTTATCCAAGATAAGCACCATCCACTAAGGACAACTCAATTTTACCTCATCAAGCTCATCCAAAAGCTCTCCCAATAAGAAAGATGCCAAAGATAGACTATCTACATTTTAAGGCACATTTTCCAACAACATGTGATAACAACCAACTCCTTGTAACAAGGAAGGCAATACATTTTCTAATGAACAACTAATTCCCTCATATTAATGAAGTTAACATGGAAAATAGACATCTAACAACGAACTCCATAAAACATAGAAACATAGAAATTAGATAAAACAAGGAATATTACACTCACATGTGGAATAAGGTTCCACAAAATGTGGAGTGGGGAAAAATGTATTTCCCACATTTGTGGAGCTCTCTAGGCCCCCAAAATACACTTTATAATGTCATGTGATAGCTTTGGGATCCACACTCAACACTACAAAATGTAAATCTTGAACACAACTTTCGAATAAAAGTTATGAAATGCAAAGTTTATGTAGAGAATAAATTCTAAACAAATTTTATAAAGTGTAAAATATGCAAAGGCAAAATCACAACAAAATATGTGAACAAACACTCCAAAGATGCACAAAGTTTAAACAAAAGTTATAAATACCACATTCTGTGAACAAAAGTTATGAATAATGGATCCAATGAACACTTCTAGCAAAAACAATAATATTCAAAGGACAAAAAAAATGCTGAAATCTAAATTCATGAACAAAAGTTTTGAAGACCAAAAATATGTGAAAAACACAACTGGAAAAAGGAAAAATAATCAAAGTTTGAAACTTATTAATCACTACACATACTCTAAAAACCTATACACATGTAAAACTCTAGAATAATATTAATAGGTTAGTCTGAATAAATCAAAAAGATGAAAATACCCCTTGGTATTTATACCAAATAATGAATTTAGGTGCACATATAAAGACCAAAACAAATTAAAATAGACCTAGGCCTTTCATAATATAGTGGGTCCTCACTTAAGGGAGAAAAAAGAGTTGGGGTGTGTTGAATACAACAAATGATGACTTACAAGGGGAATACTCCCGAGTATTCAAGAACCCAAAATATTTTCTTAGCAACCCAAAATCAAACATGAACCATAACATAAGAGAATAATTGAACTAGAAACATGAAAGTGACTCCAAATACTTCATACAACATACTAGCCTTTTTTATACCTTAGATTTGTGTGCAATGAAGTGATTTTATTTTACCCTTACTCAAGGGTTTTAACAATGACTTAGAATAAATTATAGGTTTCATTATGATTTATTTAAAGCATATTGAAACTAAGAAGACTTAAACATTTCTCTATTACCATCCAAATATCTATAGCCCCGATAGAGATACCTTTGGTTCCTCTTCCTTTCCTACGCTCATATTCATGCATGATGTGAAATACATTGATATTATTTCATCATTTGAGTCTTTGATCACCTTTAGATTTAATTTAGGTTTACTGATCCCTCTTTAGGATACAGTGGTCCTCTCTCTCTCTTTTTATAGAATGTAGGTAGAAGAATGAAGGAAATAATCATTATGAGCTAGTGCATGTGAAAAAAGAAAACTTGAATTATCAGAATGTCCCTGCAATCTATATTCATATCAATGGTTATCACCTTAAACAAGTATTAACAATAAAAGTGTATTTGATCTAAAGAGATTAGAAAGCTTTATAAATTTTTATGGATAACTAAGAGAAAATTTTACATATCTAATATAAGTATTCAACTATGATATAAGCATAATTAACCTATTTATTACATACCTAAATTCTAAAAGTCTCATCCCAAGGGTGTAAAGCCTAAAAATAAAGCCAGTTTATGTGTTTTATTTTATGTCCTTCCACTACTATTTTTATTTGGAAATGCTCTCATAGGTTTAACTTTTAACCTCAAACATATATAATAAGTCTATTGGATTGGATATTTGCTTGGTTATCTCCAAAGAAGTCAATCAAAATTTCAAAAAAAATAAAGACAACTGCTCTAGAAAGTAGGAAACTAAACCAAATAAATAAAAATGTAAAAAATGAGAAAGGCTACTCTAGAAAGCAACTAAACTACCCTAACAAAATAAAATTATAGAAAAAAAGAAACTTAACTATGAAAATAGTAAATATAACCTACTCCTACCTCTACCTCAGGACTTGTGGTCATTATGGAACATCTCTAGATAGTGCAGCCATGAAGTAGTGCTTCAAACATTACCCATTAACTAGATATGTCAATCCATTATTTTGGACGTCACTCAAACAAAAATAATTATTACCCAAGATATTTGATATTTGGTATGGTCTAGTCCATAAGGGGGTAAACTTGTCATGTTTTTCTTTATTTCCATGGGATATGTCCCATAGAATTACCAGGTCAGATATTTTAAATGCTTTAAAATTTGATCTTTTATCAAACCATCTTTTGACCAAGTCTTGATGTTTACTAAAATTAAATAATTATTCATTGCTTGAATCCTCAATTTATATTATATCCAATAAATAGGACTCCTTTTTTCACTTGGTTCCATGTACTCTTACATAAATTGATATGTTGGTAATTTGATCATGATTAGGAATACCAGTCATCATCCATATACTAATAGGTAATGTAAAGCTTTGAGTGATTGCTTAAATCTTGTTTAGTTTGTCCAAGTGCATGCTTCAGTAAATGATTTCATTCTCTAGGTTTTCACATAGTTTACTTCTTAATGGCATTGATCGGGTCCTTATTTTTAGATTTATCCAATCCATTTCCATATAGGTAATGGTTGGAAGATGACCTAATGGTGATTTGATTTTCATGGGCCCATTAAGTGAATTCAATTAACCAGAATGTTGAACCATTATCATAGACTACAAAAATAGGGGTACAAACCTAGTCATGATGTTTTCTTTCAAAAAATTGATTAAATTTTATTCTCTAGAATGTTTTGTAGCCATTACTTCAGTCAATCTAGTGCAATAATCTATGACTATAAACACAAATATATGGTCAATTGAGGAATTTGGGTTGATGAATCTAATGAAATATAATCCCTACTAAGCAAATGGTCTTCCTTAAATAATAAGCTAGAGTGGCATTACTGTGTGCACTTTTATTTTTAACAAAACTTGGCATTCATGGCATGTTCTCACATGGACATGTGCATCCTTGGATATTAAGGGCCACTAGTATCACATCCAAAGTATCTTATGTGTTGTGTTATTTCCAAATAGATAAACACTACCAATCTTCTAGTGTAGGTTCTCCAAAATATCTTGAGCTTCTTATCATGATATGCATCTTAGGTAGATGCCTTCATAATTTATTCTATAAAGAATCCCATTTTTGATCATGTAGTGAGTAACTTTAAGACTTAAATCTCTCCTTTTTTCTCTATTAAGTTCTTAGAAATAAGTACCTTTGAGTAAATAATGAATGATACCATCATACCAGTCTCCTTTAAATACCTAAGTCTAATAAACCTACTCAATGGTGATGCATGGGTCAAGCTCAATCACAAGCTAAATGATACCTAACCCTATGATAATTTTGGTAGGCTTGATTTCTAGGTTAAACTCCTACAATTTTTCCATCTATTTGCCTCTGAACTCCCCCAATTCATTATATTGTAAACTAAGTTTCATATTAGTGTTTGGTATGATAGTGATAATCTTATTTCTCAAGATGTAATAACTAAATCTCTTTACCGCTTTGACCAGAGCAAAAATTTGCTTGCTATTATAGAGTAATTAATATCTAATTATTTTAAATATGTGTTCATTAATGCAATAGGATTATCAATTTCATCCTTCTTCTAAGTAAGCATCGTATCAATTGTGTGTTTTGAATCAAATGATTATAATAAAAATTATTCATTGAAGTCTAGGCTTATTAACACTAGAGCCTAAAATATGGCATCTTTGATGTCTTAAAAAGACTTTTTAGGGTTATGGTATCCACTTCACTTTATCATCTTACTTGATAATTACATTAAAAGGTTTAATAATTTATATAAAACCTAAGATAAACTTCCTCAAAAAATTTATCTTTCCAAAGAAAGACTTGAGTTCCTTCTTGTTGTTTGGGAATATAATTTTTAAATACCCTAAACTCTATCTAGGTCAATTATGATTCCTTATTTGGTGATAATGTGGCATAATAAATTGCCCTTAGTAATGTTAAATTTGTTCTATTTTGGGTTTATCAAGATTCCAAACCTTCTACATCTTTCAAAGATTGACTATAGATGGCCTACGTGATTAGTTTTATTCTTTAAGAAAATAATGAGGTCATCCATGCAAATGATTATGCATTTACCTATCAACCCTTGAAATGCATGATCCATGGCTCATTTAAAGGTATCTCCTACATTAATTAGGCTAAAATGAATCCTCTTGTATGCATAAGTACCCCACTTTATGGTAAATGCAGTCTTCATTCTATCTTTAGATTCAGCTAGCACCTCATTATATCCTGAAAAATCATCCAAGAAGGACATCATTATAGAACCACTTACTATCTAGATCATCTCATCCTAAGAAGGTAAAGGATAGTTTTGTTTCTCAAAATCCTTATTAGGTTCCTAAAATCCACACATAATCTGATTTCCCCATTATATTTCCTAATGGGAACCAAGTTGGCAACCTAGGTAGAATGCCTAATAAGAAACACTATTTGTGTACTTAAAAACTTTTGTACTTACTTATAAATGAGAGGTTTTATAATAGGATTAATTGGCATATATGTTTACCTAAATGTCATATGGTCTAGATTCAACATGATTTTATGGGTGATGACTCAAGTTAAAAGACCTCAAGTCCTCATACATCTATGTAATCACATCTTTATAGTAGGTGAGTAGATCCTTTACCCTTTGTCTTTCATTTAGAGTGAAGTTAAAACTTAAAACCAATATTTACATATCATGGATCACTCTCATCTACTAACTTCTCTTTATTAAACTTAGATTTGACTTTGGGTTACCTCAACTGCTAATCCTATGGGTTTGTATCAAATTTTCTTTCTAAATAAACCATCCCTAAATGAAGACAATTTTCTTTGAGTTAAATAATTCCTCTTAGTTCCCCTTGGCATAAATAACTAATTTATTTGTCATCAATTATTTGAGATTCAAATTATCTTTAATTGGTAAATAATTGGATATTTTTTGTGCCATCATCAAAGACTTGGAAACTTTCCACATTATTTGGAATAGATGGGCAAGGTAAGAGCTCGATGGAAAATATCTGCACCTTGGATTCCTATAATGGCACTAAATTGGCAGCTGAAGTGGCTAATGAATTAGCATTTTGATTCTATTTTCTAAAAACAACTACTATATTAAAGCCTTTAAATGACTCATTTAAATCCCAATCCATGAGTTTGTACCTATTTATATATGAAAATTTTCACTGTTATTTGTTTCTAACCTAATTAATTACCATTTTTAAATCTCCATATATTAGCATCTACTTGACATTATTTTTTAGAGTGAATTATAGTCCCAAAATCAATGCTTCATACTCTGATTTATTATTTGTGCAAGGGAATTGTAACATATAGGTTTATAGGTACTTATTAGCTTATGTGGTAACCAATTCAACACCCATGCCTGATCGTTTCTTAGATCTTGCACTATCAAAATGGAAAGTCCACAATTAGTAAGGTCTCTTGACTTCTAGTTTTTGCACCTCATATTTTGTGGTAAAGGTATAAATTCTAAGATTGGGGTATTTATAAGTCACCTTTTCAATCTTATTATTTTAATCTATGATGGGGTGCTTCATTATTATTTCTTAATCAATTCGAATCTAGTTTGCAACACCTTTTCATGGAAATAAAATATGAGATAAGTTTGTTACTACATATCCATTCAATGTATTTGACCGGTCTCTAATAAATAGTAGTTCATATCCCTCTCGGATATGTACCAAAAATATATCAATAGTCATCTACACACATGTTTTAGATGCCACTTGAATGCTCACATCATTTAATTATCTAACCATAGGCACCAATATTTTTTCTAGTTGTGAAACTATCCTTTTAGATGGGTTTGGAGTCAATCTAAGTTTCTAAAAAATAAAAGTTGCCATAATAGTAGTCAAAGATCCAAAATCAACTAAATAATTATGAATATTCTTTCCAAATGATCTGATGGTTAATAGGAAAGGAGGAACTTCTATCTTACTCTTGTATATGACATTTATATGGGTGGCCTTTGTCTTCTCTATAGCAGACTTTCATGTGATAGACTTCCACAAGAGCTCCTTCTATTCAATTATCTAAGCCAATTCATGAAGAGTGATGTTTGCTTCAATTTTATTCATGTCTTCAACAATGTCATATCCTCCTTTTCTCTTTTTCTCCTTGTTTTGGGGATGATTATCCCATTTTGGGGGAGGTGGATTGTTATCAACCTTTAGATTCAGGGGAATAGTCATATTATTTAGAGTAGTAGACATTATGAAGGGTTGATTTTTCCTTAGATTGTAATTTCCTCTTTGATACTACTAGAAGGCATGTAACTCATCATAATTATCTTTAGGTACATTGTCATCCTCTCTTGGGAAAGAAAACTCATGAGTTTCAAAAACCATGGTGGTTCTTGAGGAATTAAACTCATGGGGGAATTCTAGTGGGTTATTCATCAAATCCTACCTCACCATTTCTCTTTGGAATATCTCAAATATTGCAAAAAATTCAAAAAATTCAAGTTCATCATGTTGTGATGTATTTTGAACTATACACCAATTGGGTAGAGTTATCTCTACTATATTTATTTCTAGAAACTTATTAGTATGCTACTATTCTACATTATTTGTAGACCTATTGAAAGGTCTATTACATCTTTGAAACCCATAATTCTAATTATTATTCTTGTTAGTATCATTACTCATCTTCCTCTACATGACCAATAATTTATTGCTTGATTTTTGTACCATTATCTATATATAGAATCCAATTATAATTTGTATTGTATGGAATTAAATGTTGGTTTTATTGATGACCATTCATTTGTGAAAAGTTATTCAAGAATCCATAATTATGATTTATTATGTGTTGCATCATAGGAGGTAGTGCATAAAATTGATTTTGGTTGAATGCCAGAACATTTTGATTCACATGAGGAATTATATTCAAAGTTAGGAAACCATAATTGAGGATGGGGGTGTCTGGTTTCAATGAATTTATCTACCTATCAATGTTGATCACTTCTTCATAGGCTAGTGATAGAGTTTTAACAACAATAAATCTTCACAAAAAATTATGGTAATTAGATTCAAGGCATTCTTGTACATTTTGATTATTAATACCATTAGTGATTTATATGAAACACTTATCCAAGTGTACATCTTATAAAAACTTATACAAAAAACTTTAATTATCTCATTGGGCTCCCTCTTCATACTAGTGAAAATTTGATATACCACACTTGAACTGGTAACTTATCTAAATTGAGCAAGAAAAGTTCTTTGACATGAGTTCCATGAAGTAATTGAGTTATATTTCAAATTAAAAAACTAATCATAAGTATCATCCTCTAATGTAAATGGGAAAATCCTATATGTAACATCTTCATCAGTGACATTCATTAATATTAAAGTATCTTTGAAAGATTTGATATGATCTTTTGCCATTATTCCTCCTGAAGGGGAGATAAAAGGTAGATACTTCTCTAGTCTCCTAGAAAAGCATACACATCTCCTAGGAGTGTAATGGAAAATCAAACTAACCAAGGTTGATCCATAAGAGGATTAATGGGCTAGAGGTTTCTCACTAGGGAAGGTTTTCTAACCTAGGCTATGGTGGGGACAACTGAGGTAGATCTAGGCATTAAATGGATCGATAAAGGTGAAAATAAAAGACTAGTTTGGGATCTAGACTTGGTCACTCTCTTAGGTGTCTCTAGTGTAACTCAAGTGGATAAAATCTACTAGGGAAGGCACAGAAGTGGTCTTCCTTCTATATCCATCTTTTTATTCTATTTATAAGGGTTTTATGCACACCCTAGATTGAATGAGGCAACCTTTAATGTTTAAAGGATCTCAATGGAGGTGATCTCCACTCTAGAGCATGAATTGCAAGTATGGGTTGAATAATTAGGTTGTGTAATAGTAGACCAAGAATGCAGGTTGTTAACCAGGTATGTGTGTGGATAAATGAAACCTAGAATAAAGTTAAAACCTAATTGAGTTGGATGGATGGACCTTTTTCTAAAGTGGGTATACATCAATCAAAGAAACTCCAAAAAAGGGAAAGGTAGGGAAAAAAAGAAGGCTCTATGTTATTTAGAAGGATTACTTTTTGGTTGGTCTCTTTGTGGACAAGTGTTTTAATATTGATGTTTACAGCTAAAAGTTGTTTCACACTCACATGAAAACACAACAAGAGCATCTGGGGAAGAATTGATATATTAAACTCTGGGATCTTAATTAAAGGTTGATACCATTTAGAGTTATTATTTCACACCTTTATTTAGTATATTAGAGAGTTAACTAAGGTATTTATGGCTTACACCTAGAAGGCTATATCAAGAAAAAAAAATATGCACACTTAGAGAATTGAAATAGTCTACCTAATTTCATGAGATCAATAATACTTACTAATTTTCCAATAGTTATTGCACATATTTAAAACAACATTTCTCAATAATAACAAAAGGAATTGTCCATAGCTTTTTCACACTTCAAATTACTAAATAAAACCACCAAGAAAATAAAACACAACTAATTATAGAAAATTAGAATGGAAAAACATCAACACAGTTGTGTGATAATAAAAAAGACTTATTTATGTATTGATCAATTCCCCCCTGAATTCAAAAGGATTACTAGTATAAATAGATTTGGCAAGGGGTCACCTCATCCCTCAAATCCATGAAAAATTTAAAGTTACATGTTAATAATTATAAAGTGGGTTCTAATTGATGAAAGGCTTACATGTATAATTATAGTTGATCATAACTATATTTCCAAAAGTAGATTTGTTCTTACATGGCAATGTAATTTGTGCATACTTACATAAGTATTTAGTTATTACATGCATATGCTACATATAAATAGGATTTAGTTACATTGGTTCACTCTTCATATAATATACATACAAAATTAACCTCAAAAAACTAAGGTTTAGCTCAAGTTGACAGTTGCATAGTTGAGGCCAAAGTAGTAGAAGGAACTGAAGTAGATAGTTGGAAATTAGATAGTGGGGCCATAGCCATTTTATTTACCTCCAACTCATGGTGTGTTTCTAAATAGAACCATGTTACATCATGATGATGTCCATATTTAAAAGAGATGGCCTATGTACTCTACTAACTTACACCAGTAAGCATGCATGTTTGACTTTAGTGGCCTTGAACTTGACCCAAAAAATATATACTCAAGTAAAAAATTTCCTTACAAAACTAAGCTTTGATTCAATTTCTTATATTATAAACCCTTCAAGCCTCTACTTAAATTTGGTATAATCCTATTGAAGTAATTGGTCAAAATTAGCTCTACTTATTAACTTTATTATATAGTCCCTTGCTTGAGAGAGCTTCAATTCATTTAGAATCTGCAAGATTAGCTTCTCATGTTCTAAAAACTTTGAGATAAATGTTTCTATGCTTGAAACCCATTCCATAACTTATTGTGTTTAAATGACCACCAAGTTGAGAGTATGA
This sequence comes from Torreya grandis, assembly GCA_037957365.1. NCBI lineage: Eukaryota > Viridiplantae > Streptophyta > Pinopsida > Cupressales > Taxaceae > Torreya > Torreya grandis. Next base: position 4,782,337 of record JARHVA010000188.1, read on the forward strand.
ACTACCTATAGTGGTGTCATTAATTCCAAATGGCTATAATCCTTATTAGTTTTATACGATATAAGAAAATTCAATTTGTTTTCATCTTCTTTTAAATAATTGAATAATTTTATTATTTCAATAATATGAAGAGATGGATTAGCTCTCATTAAACTAATAGCATCCAAAAAAAATTATAATTTAAGGGCTGCACTCTATACATAATTTTCAATTTATGTTGGGACATAAATAATTTATTGTTTTTATCTTACATGTTCAAGCTCCTACTCTAACTCTTTCCTAGCATGTTCAGTCCCCTCACGAAGTTGTTAAGCATAGAATGTACTGAGAGGGGTGGTGAATCAGTATATTATATATATTATAAATCTTTCCTTTAACCAATATTCCACTTAATCAAACATTCAAGATATGCAATAAAACTCAAACAATAAACATCACACAAGACAGAGAGAGACACCAGATATAATGTGGAAACCCAATGTGGGAAAAACCATTGAGAATCAATCTCAAATATATTCATGAGAAAAACCCCAGAGGAGCACCATACCCCTTTGCCAATTACAAACCTTAGCTACAATTCATGAGCATCAACCCACAGGAGCTTCAAACCCCTTTATCGAGAACCAAACCAGCACCTATTCATGAGCACCAACCCACAGGAGCACCAACCCCTTTGCCGAGCACCAACCCAGCAACAATTCATGAGTACCAACCCATAGGAGCAACAACCCCTTTGTGTATACCACACACCTATCTCTCAATGTTGCTATCTCAACAAATGATAGATCAATACAACATCTCTTTCCTCTCTCTCACTTTTGCTCTTCTAAGCTAGATATAACAAATACAAATCATCTCTCACAATTGCTCTTCTAAGCTAGATATTACAATATCAAATCAACCTCTCTCACACATTACAAATGGCTACTCAAGCCTTTTATAGCTTTCTAAATGACCTTTGGCCTTCCCCCTTTGTGACATTTCATTACTCATGGAAAATGGTGCCAATCTTGGATGACCCTTCATATCCAAGCATTTGAAAAGTCATGTGGTGACCCTTCATGACCAAAAACATCTTTCCCACTTTTTTCCTTATCTTTGGTGACTTTTCATATTCCTCAAAGTGTCCCTTCATGAGAAATTCATACTTTACTCTTTTGTCTTCACTTGGTGACTCTTGGTATTCCCCAAGATGACTCTTCATGGGAAAATGCATCCCATCCTTCTTTTGTCTTTATCCCATGACTCTTCAACTTATCCATGCACCCTTATTTTGTCTCATATGCAACCAAAAATATATTCATTAATATTAAATAAATATTAACTCATATTAGCCAATATAAATAACATTAAATGCAATGGGGCCTTTATCACCAATAATACTAAACCTTTGACATCAATGACAATATTTCCAACAATCTCCCCCTTTGTCATTGATGGCAACCTCAATCCTAAAATTACCATATCCTGTCACCTACACATACCATCATCTGAAAACATATAGTAACTCCCCCTTATTGTAGCAACCTGTACCTATTCCTTGTACATGTTTTCTACACCTGTACCTATTATTCTCCCCCTTTGACATTAATGGCAAAGGGCCTATTTGGAGCTAACACTTAGCTCCCCCTCATTTGATGCTGAACATCAATGGTAGGAAGTAATAGAAATTACTCCCAAATCCTCTCTCTGATATTTGAATGTATCCTTTGATCATGCCTTTGAGAAGATATCTGACAATACATACACATTTTTCCCTGTCCTTTGAGCATCTACAATCAACTCATTTGAATCTTTTCTTCTAATCTTACAACCTTCAACATGAAACCTTAATGTGTATCCTTGATCACAAATTTGACTAACACTCAATAGATTATGCTTAAGACCTTTTACATACAAAACATTTTTAGTCTTAGTTCTACCATAATCCAAACTCAAAGTACCTTTTCTGGCTATCCTGGCAGTGGTTTTATCTCCAAACCTCACTGTACCACCATTAATATTCTTTAGAGAAATGAACTTACTTTTATCTCCTATCATATGCCTCAAACATCTACTATCAATTAACCATGGCTGATCTTTACCTCCCACATGCAGAGCTATCTGCACCATCATAAAATCATCATGTTGTTTCTTCTGCCATGTACATGTCTAAACCTTCTTTCTGATGAATGGATCTTTGACACTCTAATTCTTCTTCTTAATGAATGGAGCTTTGAACTTCTGATCCTTCTTGACTGACTCGAACATGCTTCTGTAATACTGAGCTATGTGTTCGTAGTTGTTACACTTGTAGCATACTATGGTCTCTTCATCACAGCTTGATAGAGGAGCAAAAGAGTTGTGGCTTCTGCTTGAATCTACTTGACTTTCCTTCTCCTTATTTCTAAAATTGTTATCTCTTTTTCTACATTCTAATTTCTTGTGACCATATCCATTACAATAAAAATAATAGCCATAAAAATAAGACCTATCTATATATCTCTGACCTGATTGCCTTTTGTAGTTTTGTTCCTTCCAGCCTTCTCTATTTGGAATGTCCTCTGTAATCTTCACTTCTCCACTTTTTGTGTCCTCTTGTGTAAGAGATTTAGCATAGATCTTTTTATTTTCAAATTCGATCCCTATTTTATCTGAATATGCTTTTTAACTTTCCAATATCTATTTAGCATTTTAGTGTTATCTTCAAATTTTGAATCACTGACTGCTTTCTTAATATCTTCTTTTAAAGAGGCAATTTCAATAACATAACTTTCACAATCTTTTCTTGCTATTTCCAACTGTGCTGTGAGATCTTCTTCATTCTTCTTGGCTTCTTCAAAGTGTGCTTGTAGATCTTCAATTATTTTCTTTGACTCTTGTTCATTTTTCTCAATCTGGTGCTTTAACTTTCAATTCTTCTTCTGAACATCTTTTAACTCTTCTAGGGCACAATTGAGTTCTCCTTCCATATCTACTTCAACTTCCTCCTCTTCTTCTTCTTGATCATCATCATGTATGGCCATGAATAGAATCTCTTCTTCTTTTAAATCTCTGACTCCACTATCTTTAACTGAGCTAGGATCTTTAGAATACAGGCTCTTCTTCTCGAATCCCTTCTTGGATTTGCCTTTGAAATTCTTCTTGTATGTAGGCTTTTCTTCTTCATCATCTTTAACCTTATTTGGGCATCTAGCTAAAAAATGTCCAATCTTTCCAAAATTAAAACATTTAAAAGGTAATTTTCCTTGATATTTACCTGTTCCTCTTTTTGGCCTGTGAATGAAAAGTGCTTTGTTTTCATCTTCATCATCACTAGAACTATCATTTGATTCTTGAATCTTAGCTTTCTCCTTCTTTGATGTCTTGAAAGCCACTTCTCTCTTTGAGGGTTTATCTTGTTCTATCTGTATCTCATATGCCGTGAGAATACCATGAAGCTCATCCATCTTTAGCTTGGCTAAATTCTTCATCTCCTTGATTGCCGAAACCTTTGCATCATATCTCATTGGTAGAGATCTCAAAACCTTTTGCACCACTGTTCATTCTTCCAATGTTTCTCCAACACCTTGAATCTGATTTACTATCTGATCAACTTGTAAGAAATAACTTTTTATATCGTCTTCTTCTTCCATCTTCAAACTTTCAAATTGCCTTCTAAAAGTCTGAACTTAGCTTGCTGAACCTTTCCATCACCTTTTTAAATATTCTCAAGTTTTACCCAAGTTTCATGAGCATATTTACATTACATAACTTTAACAAATTCAGATTCACATAACCCACATAAAATAACATTTAAAGATTTAGTATTACATTCACTTTCCTTCTTTTCTATTGGAGTAATTGTAGATGTCTATGGCTCTTCATATTCCTCCACCACTGATTTCCATATGGTGAATCCAAGGGCCATGAAATAAACCTTCATTCTCGTGCTCTAAAAATCATGATTCATCCCATCAAACAAAGGTGCCTTATTTGTCAAAAATCCTTCCTGTGACCCAGCCATCATGCTTTCCCAATCTACCTTCAAGCTGTAAAACTTTTCAAAAAGGAACTTGCTCTGATACCAATTGTTAAGCACAAAATATACTGAGAGGGGGGGGTGAATCAGTATATTATATATCTTATAAATCTTTCCTTTAACCAATATTTCACTTAATCAAACATTCAAGATATGAAATAAAACTCAAACAATAAACATCACACAAGACAAAGAGAGACACCAGATATAACATGGTAACCCAATGTGGGAAAAACCACAGAGAATTAGTCTCAAATATATTCATGAGAACAACCCCACAGGAGCACCATACCCATTTTCCAAGTAAAAACCTTAGCTATAATTCATGAGCACCAACCCATAGGAGCTTCAAACCCCTTTGCCGAGCACCAACCCAGCACCTATTCGTGAGCACCAACCCACAGGAGCACCAACCCCTTTGTCGAGCACCAACCCAACAATAATTCATGAGCACCAACCCATAGGATCACCAACCCCTTTGTGTATACCACACACCTATCTCTCAATGTTGCTATCTCAACAAATGATAGATCAATACAAAATCTCTTTCCTCTCTCTCACTTTTGCTCTTCTAAGCTAGATATAACAAATACAAATCATCTCTCACAATTGCTCTTCTAAGATAGATATTACAATATCAAATCAACCTCTCTCACACATTACAAATGGCTACTCAAGCCTTTATTTATAACTTTCCAAATGACTTTTGGCCTTCCCCCTTTGTGACCTTTCATTCCTCATGGAAAATGGCGCCAATCTTGGATGACCCTTCATATCCAAGGATTTGAAAAGTCATGTGGTGACCCTTCATGACCAAAAATGTCTTTCCCACTTTTGTCCCTATCTTTGGTGACTTTTTGTATTCCTCAAAGTGTCCCTTCATGAGAAATTCACCCTTTACTCTTTTTTCTTCACTTGGTGACTCTTGGTATTCCCCAAGATGACTCTTCATGGGAAAATGCATCCCATCCTTCTTTTGTCTTTATCCCGTGACTCTTCGACTTCTCCATGTGCCCTTATTTTGTCTCATATGCAACCAAAAATATATTTTTTAATATTAAATAAATATTAACTCATATTATCCAAGATAAATAACATTAAATGCAATGGGGCCTTTATCACCAATAATACTAAACCTTTGACATCAATGACAATATTTCCAACAAAAGTTTTATAAAAGCTTCAGTTTGAGTCCTAAAGTAGGAATTTGAATATTCATTATAATGAGACTCAAACAACCTCATGTTCTTTCTCTTCAACAAAGACAAAACATCCTACCTCTTCTCCAAAACTAAACCTCTACTAGTGCCATCCTCAATTTTCCTCTTATTAACCCATTTGATGATTTTTATGTATTTTTAAAAGATATAACTCACTTTGGGAATATTTTTTATAGTTAAATTAGGCCTTTGGGAAGCTTGACCCTATAAATTAATATCCCATTGAGGAATCACCAATTGGGTAGAGTCAACTGGTTGAGTGTCTTGAGCAGTAGTCTTAGATAGAAGGTCCCCTAAAGATTGCATTAAAGCCTACACTTTCAAGGGTTATATTAAGGATGTCCAAATTATTTTGGATCAATATACACCACCAAACTAGGGAATTAGATGAAAAGTATATATTGGCTTCTTCTTTTCATATTTATTTGATGGAATAATATAAGTGGACTAGGTGGAACTAGAATAAAGCATTGGTAATATTAATTGGGTGGAAGAGACATGAAATTGGGCACTTGCCACGGCTCCTTTAGTTTTATTTAATTTTAAAAAATTTAGGGTTAGGAGTGGTAAGGGGAATGGTTATTAAGGTGGAAATATTGGAAGTATAAATTATAGGGGCTTGAGAAATAATCCCAACACTAGAAATGACTAAAACTATGGAAACAATAGGACTAGAAAAAATAAGATCTAATGAAATAGTAGTAGTAAGAGAAACAATAGAAACCAAAGGGAATACAAAAAATAGGTATTGAGGTGGTTAAAGGAGTAATGTCCTCACCTAACCTATCACTCCCAAGTGGTGTTATCCTTTCAATCCATAAAGCTTAATACTTTGGACTTTTGTAGTTCCTCATCCTCTTCTTCATCCTTAGGTTCCCTCTTGATAGACGTATGCCCATGATCTATTGGGCCCTCTTTAAATAGATCTTCAATAATTGTATTTATAGAATAGGTTTACTTTTTTTATAAATTGTAGTCTTCCTAGGAAAAGGGGAAGTATATTGAGTGGAATAAGAAGTAACATCCATTTTTATGGAAACTAGAATTGGAAAGGCATCAGGGAAGCCTTCCTCTTCTGTATTTGAAGAATCAATACAAATAGGTTCCTCTTGTCCCCTTGGACCACTAGTAATAGCTAGAATTTCTTACACCTCTTGATCTTGATTTACAACCCTCATTACAAGTTGTGGCGCATGAGATGGTCCTTCTTGTGATGAACTTGATACCACTGGGGTTTCCTCCACACCAATATCCTACTTAAATACTATAATCACCATGGGTGATGATAGATAAGAGTTTCATTGGTCTTGAGGCCTCTTAGAACTATGGGAGGTCTAGTAGTCTATATTTGACCATCTACTAGGAGAAGGGACCCTAGTGTGCATGTATACAATTGTTATAGAAGGCTATCTCTGAATAATCCTCAAAATTTCCTCATTCAAAATCCTCACTTTGTCCTCTCTAAAACTTTTACATTATCTTTTACATTTAAAAAATTGAAATCATGGTCATAAGGCTCGTGTTGTTATGGGATGCCAAGGCATTATATGTGATTTTGGATTAGGCCATGGGGATCCCAATCTCTATGTGGTAGATAATTTAATGAATAATACTCTATATTTCCAACTTCTTTAAAATGTTTCATGATTGTATAACACATCTAACCAATAATCAAGGAGGAACCATGAAATAATCCTTTCTTATTTTTATTCAATCCTTCATCTATGTTCCACCATAGCTAGTAGGTAATTTCCTATTTATCTAGATTATTAGGGACATAATTGGAAAGCCACAATGGATCAACCTTATTTTCCATGACCATAATCACTATGTAGCTAGGGTAAATCCAATCATCCCCTTGAGCCCTAATGTCTTACTAATGTTCTCTAATACTATGAGCAGGAGTTCTTCATGAATTACCCTCCATATTTGAGGGTAGAAATTATTGATGATTTTGAATATGTTCCTCATATACACATAGATGTAGAGGAAAGAAAAATAATCACATATCCAATTTTTAACATTATTTGGAGCTAATTTTTAGAATGATTCATTATTTATGTAGATTGTACCCATGACAATGTCTAACATATAAGACATCATGTAGAAATGGATGCCTAAAAGCTTATTATCCATCTTAAACTTCTATTATTTAAGCCTTGCATTGATTATCTCACCTAGTGTGAAGGTCAGCTCAAAAGTCATCATTAGGTCCAATAAAGGTACCCATTCCAAATAGAGATATTGGATGTTATGGTGACCATATAATATGTTCAACAATGCCATTCCAATTTGGATACCCATATAAAACTTGGTAATTTGAATTTGATCCCTTTCCTTAAGAGTGCCCACCTCTTCAAGAGCAATCCACTTCCTTAGAGCATTTTAAATCATGGTTGTGTTCTTCCACATCTTCACCTAGTGTCCATCAAATGTAGCATCTATAATTGGAAACTATAGATACCTCTAGAAAGCATCTTCTAAGATACATGAAATAAATATCTTATGGATTAGGTGGTATAGGAATTTACCTCCAATCACCTTCCCAATGAATAATAGGTCTTGTAACAAGTTGATGCATGCCATGAAATTAGGGTTCATCATTGTAAAGTGTATATATTAATGTTTCAATAGTAACAAGTCTACTATCAATTACTATTGTGGGGTTGTCATTATTTCATCATGTGAATGGGTGTCTACATCTTTGACTACATCTTAAAGAGCTAAATAATTAGTGTATGCATTTTTAAACATGATCAAATAAAAAATAGTGTTGATGTACTCTATATAGTCTTTGATGGAGAATTTGGATTGTGGAAACACCTCCTGAATGCCTTAGATGAATATTCCATTACTATGTAGTTTAATGACATGATTTTCATGATAATTCATCTATGTATTGGCTTACTGGAAAAAATTCACAATGAAACATAGACAACTAGATCTTCAAGTTATCTTTGGAGTGCAAGTTCTCACAAGTTTGTTATCAATCAATAGGCATGATGTCTCTTTATAGTTTGATGATATAGCTTTGAGTCTAATACTTTAATTTAGTTCATGCACGATTAATTTCCAATGTCTCTAAGCTCATTTAGTTTAAACTTTGTCACTTCACTTTAGTAGGTATGCCATGTAAGCTTTCTATACATTTAACAAAATGCCATAATGTAGTCTTGGATAAGTGCCATCTCATTGTTACTTTTGCATAACACCAACTATGCCATATAGTCTTCCTTCATATGTTCGGTGTTAGGTATTGCATTAAAACACAACTCATGAATGAAAATTCTGAACAAAATCTTTGAAGACCAATTCATGCAAACATAGCCTATGAAGAAAATCTATGAAATGAAAATCTTAAACATACTTCTAAAACACAACTTCTGAACAAAATTTATGAAAGAATTTTACGAAGTGAAAAAATTCCAAACAAATTTTGTGAAGTGTAAAATATGTGAAGACAAAGTTGAAATAAAATATTTAACCAAACACTCCAAAGATGCATAAATTTTGAACAAAATTTATGAATACCACATTCTACAAATAAAATTTTCATACAAAGGATCCAATAAACACTTCTTCTGAAGGCAAAAATATGCAAAGGATCAAAAAATTATTGAAATACAAATTCACAAACACAAATTTTGAAGACCCAAAATATGTGAAAAACAAAAATGGTGAAAGGCAAAATAAGTGAAGTCCAAAAATTGTTATTATTGTGCATACTCTAAAAACCTATACACATGAGGCACAATAAGTGAAGTCCAAAAAATGTTAATTATTGTGCAAACTCTTTAAACCTATACACATGTAAAACTCTCAAAGAATATTAGTAGGTTAGTCTAAATAAACCAAACTAATAAAAATGTCTCTTGGTGTTTATACCAAATAGTGAATTTAGGTGCACATATTATGACCTATAAAAAATATTTTTAAAATAGACCTAGACCTTTTAGAATATAGTGGGTCCTCACTTAGGGGAGAAAAAAAAGTGGGGGTGTGTTGAATACAACATGATTTCCACACCCTATAAGCACGTATAGGGTCTTAACATTAGTAAAAATAAAAACTCATTTTCATTTTTAATTACTTTTGTATATCATTTTTATTAATAATTTCATTATTTATTAGTTATTAACATAGCTACTAGGTATCAATGATATGGCAGAGTATGAGAGGGAAAGTGCATTGGGATGAGTTGGAATTCTTCCTCTTCTACAAGGGACCCAATGCCGATGTATAATTTTTAGTTTTATTTTTTAAATTCAATTATTTTGATTAAATATGAAGTTATATTTGGTGGGGGTTTAGTAAAAATTACACTAGTTATATAGACTCACAAGAGGATGAGGTTAGTGTTGGCCAGTTTTGACCAACATACAAAAAATTCATCTAGAGAAAATGCCATGTTTGGGAGGTCATGCATGGATAGATCAATCAAACAATGTTCTTGTTGAAATGAGGGACCCAATAATGATAGAGAAGAAATGGTTTGGAAGTAGGTCCTCATGGTTTCAATATAGTTTAAGGTCATGAGACGAGTTTGCATATGCCTTATAAAATAATTGAGGATTTCAAGTATCAAAAAAAAAAAGCTAAAGACATTTCCATTGGTAAAAGGTCCATGATAAAAAATGTATTTATAAAAATATTTAAAGAAATTATTTACAAGCATAAGTTCTAAAGGCATGAATTATTTCAAGGAAAGTGCTTGGAAAAAAGCATATTTCCTTTGAACAAAATGTCCACAACAAAGTTCCCAAAGACCCAATTTCTTTCAAAAAAATTATCTAAGGTAAAAGACAAAGATTTCTCTTAGGTAAATTGTTTCACAATAATTTTCCTAAAGACCTAATTATTTCAAGGTATTGTTTGCATCAAAAAAGGTTAAGTATAAATTCTCTCAGACATTTTGTCTACTACAAAAATCTTGAAGAATGAATTATCTCAGACATTTTATCCACAAAAAAGGCAAATTAAAAGTCATATTTATCATAGACATTTTTTTCAAAAAAAAACCCGTAAACATATTTCTTTCAGGGAAAGTGTCCTAAAAAAAATCCCAAAGTAAATTTAGTCAGACTAAAGGCCCACAACATAAGTTATGGTTAAGACATATTTATCTTGGATATTTTATCAAAACACAAATCCTACAGACATGACTCATTAGAGAGATTATCTGATACCAAAACCTTGAGGACATATTTACATCAGACATTTTGTCTATAACAAATGCCCTGAAATAAAAAAGCCCAAAGAAAATAGTCAAGGACATAAAATCTAAAGACAAAAAGTTTGTGAGAAATGGTTTGAACCATAAGTTTTAAATAGTTATTTGTTATGGGAAATTTTTTGGAAATCAGATAGAGACATTCATATAATTTTTAAATTTAGGCCACATCAAGTAATCATTGAAATTGAAATATGCAGTGATAGACACATAGATGTCAAAAATGTTCACATAAATATCAAATATGAGCATGTAGCTATCCAATTTAGGCCTCATGAAATAGTCATTTACATTTAAAAATCATTAAAAGGGTCCTTAACTAAATGTAGACTTGACAAGTGTCCAAATCTTGGGTACCTAGATCAAATCTGATGGCAAGCATGATAACAGATAAGTTGATAGTAAGATCTTGAGGATCAATACAAGACTATCAAGTGACATCAACTCAGATAGAGTTAATAGGTCAAGCATAGATCCAAGGGCTTGTGTCAACTTATACCATGGAGATTATATGGTGTGAGAAAAGGTCAATGAGTCAATGATCTGAGTCATGGTTAATAGCCAATTAAAAATGGCAAGTCTAAGGTTTTTGATAAAGGTCAAAGGGATAGTTTTTTACCAAGATGAGAAAGTATGGATTGAACAAAACTCAATCATGATCCAAGTTAGACCAAAATAAAATATTTTGGGATCGAATGGCACCATTAAGACTCTATAGGGATAGAATAGGTATTTTTAGACCTAATATAGATCAAGGTGGGATAATAGCCATTCATACAATATAGATATGTCCAAGTGGATGTGTCAACTATAGGAAAACTAATATTTTAAATTGGTTTTTAGTATATAGTAATCCTAGGTTCACATTTCAAAGTAGAGATAGATATATGTAAGTAATGAAGGAGCATCTTGAGCCATACTCTCAATAAATAGTCACTAAGATTAGACATGGGTATGGTCCTGAATATGAAGATTTTGTCCTTACAATAAAGGATATTAAAAAAAAAACTTAGGAAGGTTCACATAGTAGCAGGGATGGATCCCTACAACTTGTCTTGACGTCAAATCCTCCATCAAACCAAAAAAGGATAGAGTAACATTAATACAGGTAAAGGCAAGAGGAGGATTACAATGATGGTTATTCTGAATGGGATTGGGCTCATTAATGATCCCTTTAACACTAATTTCTCTCTCTCACCTTTTCTCTTCATATATATACTATATTTAAGCTCTTGATTTGTATCCCTCAACTGGAGATAGTGAAACTCTACCAAAATCACTTTGTAACACTCCCTTGAAGCAAAATAAGACAATTTTCAAATTCTAGTTAAATGCTAAGTGTGCTTTATTGAAGTCTAATGTGAAGAGTGTATGTTTCTATTCATCATCTATGTGTTCTTTATGTACCTTGCTTTAATTATATTGGTTTATTATATGTTTTTTGAAGTATTAGCTAGAGACATTACTCTTAAAGTGTCATAAGTCCATAGTGTATTATATAGACCTATCTCTTTCTATCCTTTATATTGTGGGTCTCTTTTCAATCTTCATACAAAATACTTATGCTTACAACCTTGTCATATAATATGACCAGTTCTTGTCTTGTTTGAACTCATTATTAGCCATAAAAGTGTCGAGGTTGAAAGTGGATCATAGAATATTTGGTGCATCGCTGCATTTAGTATAAATTTTCATTCATGTATTTCTCTCCCTTTTCATCCCAATAGCATATGTTTAGTAAAAGGTATTATATTTTTATATTTGAGGACCTAGCCTCATAAAAAATCTTAGAGTTCTGACCCAAGTTTAGGTAACCCATATCCTAGGGTCATTCCTATGTTATATTGGATTTGAAAGTAGGACTTGAACATTTCTACTTTCAGATAGGGTGCAATCTACATCCATAATAGTTTTGGCACACCCAATGGGTCCAATAAAAAAAAGCTAAATAATTGGTATTATCTTTGGCTAACAAGTGTAATAGACACTCAAAAAGGCCCTTGATGACTCTAAACATCTATGGTCTACAAAATCTAGTTCCTTACCTACATGCCAAGAGGAATAAGATCATATACAAGGGGTATCAACTTATATTTTAGTGAGCTTCTAGTACCCTCGAGAAGAAGGAGAGTAAGAGCATCCTTGTACTCTATCAGAAGGCATAGTGTAAGCCACTCACCCCACAAAGCATAGTCTACACCACCATTCAAAAGGTTTTATTCTAGGTGAGGCCTATTTCCCATTCTATTCATAATGCTACCAAGGAATCAAGATTTTGTACCCTTTAATGGGGGGCCCTCTTAACCTTCAGCAATATGATGACATCCCTTCCACCTCTTTGAATATTCTACTATACTTTATAGGAGAAAAATCCACCACTCTTATAGAGAACATTGTGAACATTACAAACCTTTGTGCAATACATCACATTACATAATAGAATGTATCCATGAGACTACTAGCCACATCATTAAAAGACAAATCCCTAAAATGGTATATAGGTTTAACTCCTGCCTCAATCAATACTTGGGATGAGTTTGGTGAGTGCCTATGTAAACAATTTGAGGATGTAAATGACCTTGTATCACTTTTGGAACAACTTACCTCAATAAAAAGAGCACCCCAAGAATATATGGTTGATTTCAACTATAAATTATAAAATACTTGGGATAGGATCCCTATCATCATTAAGCCCACACTAATTTATGCTTTCCTTTACTATTTGAGAGCATTAAATTCAAACATTGTAGTCATGATATAATCTATGGGTGGGACAACTCTGCTTGGGGATTATGAGATAGCTATAAGAGTAGAAAACTATTTGATATAGGTATGGAAATTGATTCCAAGACCTCTCATGCCACTTTTTCCTAAAATTCATCCAACCCCACCTACAATTGCTCCACTTCCCACTCTAAACAACTAAGACCAACCTAATGATGGCTAGGTGGATAAAATTTTAAGGATTAAGAGCTTGTTAAAGGCATAAAACAACAAGATAGTGGCTCTAGAAAGACATCAATAGACATCATATAGGCCATACTCATACCAATATCCCTTCCAAACCTAATACCCTGTTCAATCCTATAATAGACCCCCTTATCCATCAAACCAACAATCCCAAGGCCAACTTACTCAAGGTAGACCTTATAATAGCTAAAACCCTACAACTACAAATAGCTAAAGAGCCTTGGTCCTTCCATAAAATAATATTTCACAAGAGGGTCAATGGAAATCAAGGGAATAGTATAATGAGATGGTAATAGTTACAAGTGGGGAGATGTATCAGGACCTTAGTTGGTAGTAGACTCCTTCATCCCAGGCCATGACACCATACCTCCTCCACCACAAGGCCCTCTAATAAATAAAGGTAATGTACCTTCTATGACATCATTAGGAGCTTAAATTAATAACAAGGAAGCATGTGTAATGTTCTAGCTAACACCATGTGCATAAACTTTCAAGAATGGGATCATATATTCAAACATGTAGCAACAAACTTGGGGTAGACTACACAAAGGCCAAATAAATCAGTTATAACCTATACTAGGTATAAAAAGAGGATGTTGGATGATAATTTGGAGTAATCTAGGGCTTCTTCAACATCTCCACAAACCATTTAGTAGCCAATCATTTCAAAAACAATTGCTAAATCTCTTATGACTCAACAAGTACCCCAAAATTAGAGGGAACAATAGAAGTCTCATTTTATTCCTCATGTCACTCAAGTGCCAATTTATGCTTCTATTTCCAACGAGTATCCCAAAGTTACTAGTTTTCCTTTCAATATTGTGGATCATATGAAAAATGCTAATGTCATTATGCCTATATATGATACTTTACCCATCCTGGGATAAAGACAAATTCTTCAGCAAGAACTCTCTAGGCCTTTTCATATGAATGAGACAATTGAAAAAGTGAATACCATTTTTATAAATAGTAATCAGCCTAGTCATAATCATTATCTTAATTAAATTCAAGTCCATCATATTTTTCATCCCTCCAAAGTTATCAAACCCCCTCCATTATATTTATCAGTCATCATAGGAGACTATTTAGTGCATAATTGTATGATAGATTCAGGTGCTTCAACCTCAATTATGCCTAAATCCATATGAGATAAGCTTGGTCTTGAATATGTACCTAATGAAAATAGTGTTCTCTAGTTGGATGGTTCCCATAATAAAATAGTAGGCATGTTGAAAGATCTTAAGATCACATTGACAGCTTGCCTAAATTATGTCATCACTCAAGATGTAATGGTTGTAAACCTACCCCATATTTTTTTGTATACCTATCTAGGGACTTTACTATGAATATTGGGGGATATTTGATGACTAACCATACATGGTTTTCAAAACCAAATATGGGACCAAGGTCACTATTAGGTCTTAACCTATCTCTAGGTTTCATCTAGAACCTTATATGCCTAAACTTGCAAATGTCAACTACACCATATTTGAGGAGGATGAAAATGTTAGTGAAAAAGAGCCTCATGATCATCTTAAAGGCATTTTAGAATTATATCTATATGAATGGATAATTGACAACCATGGATTTTATCCCTTTAACAATCTTGAAGAAGTAAAATTAGGGGTGTATTGTATACATGAGGAGGGTGCTACTATACCTTGATTAACTAACACCACTTAAGAATAAGATGGTATACAGACCTTATTATATTATGGATCAAGGTTAAAAAATGGTAATGGATCTGGGGTCATGCTAGTTTCACCCTCAGGTTAGAAGTAATATTCACATGTAAGATTCCAATTCAGTTACATTTTAAACATAGCTAAATATGAAGTTATTTTACATGGTTTGAAAGAGGTAAGAAGAAAAGGTGTTAAACTTATTCAATTCAAAGGTGATGGTGAGTTTGTTGTGCAATAGGTGAGAGGCATAGTTGTAGTCAAGAACCATCATTTGAAATCCTATAAGTATTATGTATAAGATCTCATACAAGACTTCTTAGCATTTGATATAAAATCCATACTAAGAAAGGCAAATCAACATGTAGATAGGCTTGCAACCATTGGAGCTTAGTATGAGGTTATGGATGGATTCAAAGGAAACTAGAGCCAAGGCAAGGTCAAAGTCATATGCAGACTAGTTACGCCTGATAATGAAGTAAGTTGGTAGGTGTTTGACAATGATGACCACATTATATGTTTTTGATGTAAGAAGTAGAATTCTACTATAAAGATCAAAATAAGTTCCAACACCAGTGTGATGATCAGATAGTATAGCTAAGATATAACAAGCTACCTAAGGGGCTTGTGACATTGGAAAGAATCTTCAATGAAGATGAGCAAGTGAGAAAAGGCAAGTCGTGTATCTCAGCCAAAGAGGAACATTATGAAAGGATATATATCTTCAAGGGAAAATTGTTGAAGTTAGGAAATATTAATATAGTAGAGGAGATAGATTAATTATTTGCTCTATGCCAAGATTTCTCTAATGTATTTTCATGGGAATATAAGGATTTGAATGGTTTTGACCCCAAACTTTCATAACACACCATTAAACTAGAGAGCAATGTAAAACTAGTAAGGCAGAAGCAAAGGCCTATCAACCCAAAAGTGGAAGAGTTGATGAGAAGGGAGCTATTTAAGATTGATTCAAAGATCATAGTCCCCATCAAACATTCCTAATGAGTGGCAAACCTTGTGCTATTAAGGAATAAGAATGGGTAAATATGTTTATGTGTCAATTTTAAGGACCTCAATAAGGTGTCTCTAAAAGATCATTACCCACTACCCTAAATAGATCAAATTATATAAAAAGTGGTAAGTTCTCAAAGGTTATCATTACTTGATGGATAATTTAGCTATAATTAGATCATGTTCAAGGAAGAAGATAGTCATAAGACTGCCTTTACCATAAAATGGGGCACTTATGCATATATGAAAATGCCCTTCAGACTATATAATGTTGGAGCAACCTTCTAGAGGGTAATGGATGTTAATTTTGAAGGTTTGATAAGTGACATGGTGCTCATCTACCTATATGATATCACTATTTTCTCAAAGGACATAGATGATCACATTACTCACTTGAGGTTAGTATTTGAAAGATGCAAAAAGTTTGGTGTGTTAGTGAATCCTAAAAAATGCATATTTTGTATTCATAAGGGTAGATTGTTAGGCCATGTAGTGCCCAAGGATGGTCTTTCCATAGATCCTGAGAGAGTTAAGTCCATGTTATCTCTACCCTCTCCCAAGCATAATAAGGGTCAATAGAGTTTTTTAGGAAAGATTAATTTTATAAGAAGATTTATTTTAGGCTTTGTGGAGATGGTCAAGCCTCTTACTCACATGTTGAGAAAGTGCAAAGAGTTTACATGGACAAAATAAGGTAAGACTAGTTTTAAGGCCATAAAGGAGGCCATATATCATGACCCTACACTTTTTAACCCTAATATTAACAAGTAATTCTTCTTACATGTCTTATTTACATTGGATGCAATCTCTTTCATGTTGATGTAGCAAAATGAGTAAGGTTTAGAATAGACTATTGCTTTCTTTAGTTAGGCCTTAAGGGAGTGTGAAGAGAGGTATAAATTTGTAGAGAAACATGTGCTTGAATTAGTAAGAGGTTTGAATAAATTTAGGTACATGATCTCCAATATTAATATCATACTCCTTATGGTATACCCAAGTATTTAAGAGTTTATGCTTAATAGAGACCTCAATGAGAAAAGAGCCAGATGAGTGATAAAATGCAGAGAGTATGGCCTCAAGTTTAGAGTTACAAAGCTTTTTAGGGGTAGAGGGATGTATAATCACCTATAAATAGAAGTAAATTAGGATAAATATCAAGTATTATCAGTCTATGATGGCTAATAGATAGTTATAGACAACACACCCTTTAATTAGACACATGATATAATTAGATTTCTTAAGTTAGGCTAATGCCCTATGGGGATAAATAGATCTAAAATAAGGAACTTTATGTTGTAAATTATACCTTATGTCCTAATATATGGATTAATTTTTAAGAGATACATAGGAAGCATGATTTTGATTTGTGTGGAATCATGCCAAATAGACAAGATGTTTAAGCAATTTTATGATGGTCTAGATGGTGGGCACTTTTCTACCAAAACCATAGCCTCTAAAATCATTATAAATGGGTACTTTTGTCCCACAATGTTTATATATTCTCACTCTTGGGTAAGTAAATTCCCAAAATGTGCAATGTTTGTTGGCAAGCAGAAGCTAACTCCCCTTCCCTTGCAACCCATACAAGTAGAACGACCCTTTATGTAATGGGGCTTAGATTTTATAGGAATGATACACCTCTATTCAAGTAAAGGGAATAAATATATTATTATAGCTATATATTACTTTAAATTTTGGATTGAATCATTTTCCCTTAAGGAAGCTAATGAAAACTCTATTTTGGACTTCTATAATAGCCTTATGACTAGATTTGGTGTGCCATCTACAATTATTTCCAATAATGCATTAGACTTAATCAATAATAAAGGTATGTGAGTGGGCACTTTCACATGGAATTTATCTCAAGGCATCCTCTTACCCACAAGGCAATGTGTATGCAATCATAAATGCATCATGTCTATAAATCAATCCTAGCTCAGAGAAGATAGAACATACCTACACTTCCAATTGGAATACATTTCTTAAGTAGGGTCATGACCAATATGTGGATTTTCTAGACCTGATTAGGGGATTACTTATCACAATACACCATGCTAGGAAGGGTTCCAAATCCTACAGTCTAACACAATCACACAACAACCCTAAAAGAGTCCTAGGTTTAATGTTTAGTCTATATCTAATAAATAAGAAAGTAAATATAATATAGTGCACACCATATATTGTGGCACAAATAAATGGGTTAGTAAATAAATAAAAACATGTATAAGAGAATATTAATTAGTTTAAGTATGAGTAAGACCCTAATACATGGGATATGAAGAGTAATATGATTCGAGTAATTACTTATGCTACTTTTATTTACTAAAAAGAGGAGAACAAATTTAGAATATACTCACCTAAATGTGAACCCATCAAGATTAAATATCTCCCTTAGCCAAAGGGGCTTTGAAATAGGTTTTTATGTTTTTTAATAATAACTAAGAAAGGCCAAAGCATCCAAGACTTATCCACGAGACTAGATTCTCTAAGTAGAAACCCTACACTAAGACTCCTCAAGCAAAATGGTGCAAGAGAAAATTGTAGAGAAGCATGAGTGAATAATAATTATTTATTTAATATTGAAATAATGATGAAATGATCTTGTTTTTATATGTGAATCTCACCCTAAATCCTTTTGAATATGTTAGTTGTACGAGGTCAACCCAATCAACCCTATATGTTT
Source organism: Torreya grandis (assembly GCA_037957365.1). Classification (NCBI taxonomy): domain Eukaryota; kingdom Viridiplantae; phylum Streptophyta; class Pinopsida; order Cupressales; family Taxaceae; genus Torreya; species Torreya grandis. Next base: position 4,801,133 of record JARHVA010000188.1, read on the forward strand.
TTGGGAGATAAATCACTAGGTCCCAAGATAGGTCAGCCAAAAGGCTAATGAAACTCCATGTGAAAATATCCTTAAATAGTACATGGTCAACCTAATCAGCCCTATATAGTAATCAAAGGCTAAAAACTATACAAGGTTGACCTGATCAGCCTAGTACAGTCAACTGGCTAAAGGGGATCAAGGTGAGGAAAAGAGGGATGGAAAGAGGAAGAAGATTGGAGGAGTGTGCAAGGGAGGAAAAATAGCTTAGGGAATGGTTTAAGATATAGTTTGACTATTAATAATGTGTAAATAATGGAAAAAAATCCTACAAATCACCAAAGGTCTGCCCACCCCTTTCTCGATACACCCCTTAAGGCATGCACTTAAAGAGATTGAGTCTCGATGGGTTCTTAGAAGATGTAAATCATCAGTATTTAATAAAAGTTTAAAATATTATATGTATACATATGCCCCACTTTAATATCATCAAGTGTCACTAAGTTGTAATAGGGGATGGTGCTTCGAGAAAGAATATAGTAACACATAATGTTGATGCTAAAAAAAAGTTATAGTATTTTAAAGCATAAAATAACTGAAAGTAAATGACTAAAAAGTAAATGTGATGCATAACTTGAACTACCTTTATCACTAAATGGTTGTCTATTGTGTTTTTATTTTATTATGTATGGCGTAGAGACTACTTTTGACAAACCTAATAATACAAAACTAAAGAGCAAAAACAAACAAATGCAAAAAAATCCAAGATAGCTAGTGCTATGAGGATGGGATGTACTTGATAAATTGGCAAGATGGGGTGAAAAGTGTTATATTAGACCAAATTACCAAGTCAAACAACAATAATAAATAGGGTAATCAAAAATCCAAGGCTACTAAAGACCAAAAAATTCAAACAAGCTATCCTTAAGTAAGAAAGGCAAAATCACCAAGTCAAACCAAAGATATAAATCAAAAAGGATGGTAATAAAACAAATCAATGGTAAAAGAAGAAAAAAAATGGTAAAACAACATTGATAAATGAGTAGTAACAATCCTTATCTCACTCAACAATGGAAAAAGGAAGCATAAAATAGAAAACAATATTGATGAGTGAAGTAACAAGCCAACCTCACTCAATAATGGAAAAAGGGTGCATAAAAAAGGGAAAACAACATTGGTGAGTGAAAATTAACAAGCCAAACCTCACTTAACAATGGAAAAAGGGTATGAACTTATATTTCCATAACAAAAAGATAGTACAACAAGTGATAAATGGTAAAATTAAAGTAAAACAAGTCTAGAAATATAAATCATGGTGAAAAAAAAGTAATACATAGTTTCTCAAACATGTTGTTTTGCTCTAAGTATAGATAAAAATAAAACAAATTAGTTATAGAATGTTTTTAAGAGGTGAAGAAGAAGGAAGTAAATAATAAGGGAAAATAGATTTAGAATCATAATTTGTCTATCAAGGGGAGAGAATGAAATGGGTGGAGGGGAGAATGAATGAAAAACCAAGGTAGAAGAACTCTTTATCAAAGGCAATACACTCAAATTAGGTTTGTCAAAACAAAAGGACTATCAACCTAATGTTTATGAAGAACTTCTCTTATCTATACAAGTATTAGGTCAACAAATTTAATATATATATCATCCCATGAATGCTATATGCATGAAAAGTAAAATGAACCTACCTTCTCACAACATGTTCCCCATTATTCAGGACCCCTTACAAAGTCATCAATCTACTGTGAAGATTGGGTACTTATGTGAGAAAGTAGGTAGTGTCATAGAGTTTGTTGAAATCCCCTATTTCAATAAACTAGCCTACCACACCTCAAAAGACATCAGCTCTATGTGAGGCTAATTGTGGAGTTTAAGCTTCGATTAAAGATAGGAGATGTGCTTGTAATCATCTATTTTTGGTGTGAATTTGAATTTTGAGATTTGTATGTTTCCTTTTAGATATCATTGCCTTTTGATTAAAATGATTTGGATTTTAACTTTCTTGATGAATTTTTCTATTCCTCCTCCATATGGATTTGGAAAAATAAACATGGGTGCCAAGATGACTTTCATTTGAATACTTGGGATAAGGTTGCTAAGAGAGAGAAAATTTAAAGAGCATGCGGTCTAAGAGACTCATAAATCTAGGTAAAATAAAAGTGTTATCTTGACTTTGACCTTGTTTTATCCAATGTGGAGTGAAAGAAAGGGGAAATAAGGAGAAGTGACACATGGAACAATTTGAATTACTTCAACTCTCAAAAAATGTGATAAAGGGAAAAAAAGGGATATAATGATAGAAAAGGGTGAATCTTTATTATAAGAATGAGGTAAATAGAGGAAAACATGCTAACATATATTATTGTGCAAATTCCATCTAATAAAAAAAATCAAAAGCAAAAGCAAAAGTGAAAAACAAGGATGTAAAAAGATGATAAGATGATAATTTTATGAGGAGGGTCTAGTCCTATCCATGGTCTTACAGTACAACTTCATAAAAGAGAAACCCAAAGGGTGCCAACAAGCAAGTGAAATATAAAGTGAGGTAAGAAAAAAGATGGTATTTTTATGAGGAATTTCAGGTCCTATCCATGGTCTTATGAATTGACTTATAAAATAAAAACCCAAGGGGTGTTAAAAAGAGAAAATGTGAGAAGATAAAGAAGACTATAGGACATCAAGAAACCAAAAGACCAAAATAGAGGACTAAAGGTTTGTGAAAGGAAGGAACTTGCTGTAAAGGGAGAGACCCATGTAAGTAACCTAAAAAAGTTTTAGATAGATGTATAAATAAATAATGAAAAGAAGGAAATGTTTAGGTGAAGTAATTTTTGAGAAATTGTGTGTTAGTGGGCTTTTTGAAAACATGGCCTTCATTGGTTTGAAGGCGGTAGGTGCTTGGACCAAGAATATATTTGACTAAGTATGGGTCCCATCATTTTTGGGTGTATTTACCTTCTTTATAATAGGTATATTCTAATTTAAGGATAAGATCACTAACATTAAATGTGTATACTTTGACATGTTTATTATGTTGTTTGGCAATGCAAGCCTTGTATTGGTGGCTATGTTGTAAGGTAAAAATATGATGTTCATCAAGTAGATCAAGGGCATGAATATGAACTTCACATAAATATTCATCAAGAATAATACCATGAAGAGATACATGAGGAGATTGAATCTTAACTTATAAAGGAAGAACTGACCTAGAACCATAGACAAGCAAGAATGGAGTTTCCCTAGTGGTAGTATGTATACTAGTCTCATAAGCCCAAAGTGCAGGGTAGAGATGAAGGTGCCAATCCATGTGGGTTTCATGAATTATCTTTTGGAGAATTTTTTTAATAATTTTATTAGTGGCCTTAGATTATCCATTGCATTATGGATGATAAGGCATCAAAAGTTTATGATTGATCTTGAATTTATTACAAAGTTGCTTAAAATGTTTATTTTTGAAATTACTACCATTATTAGAAATGATTATATGGGGAACACTAAAGTGACAAATGATTTGATTAAGAATAAATTTGTAAATGTAAGGTTAGTGACATTAACAAAAGGCATGGCTTCTACTCACTTGGTAAAATATTTTGTAGAGGTGATGATAAAGACATGCCCATATTGAGAGTGAGGTAGTTTTCCAATGGGATCAAATCTCCATGTGGAAAATGGCTAAGGATATTATATAGTTTGAATTTTGGCTAGAGGTGAATGGATTAGATCATCATGAAGCTAAAATAGATTACACTTTTTAGCATATTTAATTGCATCCTTTTCAAGAGTAGGCCAAAAGTAACCCATACGTAGGTATTTATGGGTTATAGCATGTTCACTACAATGGCCACCACAAATTCCCCCATGTGCTTGTTTAAGAAGAGGAGGTACATTATCTTGCATAACATAATGGATTAAGGTACCTTCAACATTATGATAATAAATGATGTGTTGAAATACATATTTGAAATCTTATTTATGAATGCATGTATTTTCATGAGAGTCTAAGTTAGGAGGATAAGTTTGATGTTCTAAAAATTGAATAATGTCTTGGTACCATGGGCTTTGTCTAATGGTAACAACCTCGATATGATAAATAAGAAAATCTGGTGGTTGAGTAGAAGATGGAGATTTTCTCATTTGAATAATAAATGTAGGATCAGAAAGGACTTAGTGTGGATGAAAGAGAGACGCTGAAGAGGTAAGATAATATATAATGTAATTTTGATCTCTAGGAATAGGCTTAATAGTTAAAGAGATGAAATCCTCAGCAAGAGTGGTTACAATTTGATGATATGTGATGAGGATCTCACTTTTACATCAATAAGACCCACTGACTTAGTAGTAGATAAGCTAAGAATTACCTAAATCATGAAGGTATTGAATGTCTAAATTAAGGGCAACTCACATGCCTAAGATAATAGCTTTTTATTCAACCATATTATTGGCGACATTGAAGGTGAAGTGAAAATTTAAAGGAATGACCTTGTCAATAGGACTTGTGAGAATGCAACCTAACCCAACTCATTGAAGGCATTTAGCACCATCAAAGTAAAGGGTCCAATTATATTCATTTAAGTTGACATTAATTTTAGGAAGCTTCTTGATAACTAATTTTGATTTAGTAGTACCAAAGGGAGTAGTGGAGTCATTAAGATTATTGGCTTCAAGATCAGTGGTAAACCTATGAAAATAATCTTTGAGAGAAATAGCCTGATTGAGACCTTAAATGTAAAGGATATTATAATCTTGAAGATTATCTTGAAGAGAAGAAGTTGCTAGTATGGGAGTTATAGAAAGTTAATTAGCTATGAGTTGCCCTTTGCCAACTTTTTGAGTGATGATGCATAGATCAAATTCCATAAGGAGGACCATATATTTACTAATTCTATTTCTAGGAATAAATGCTTTGGAGAAGAAATGATGAAGGGGATTAGAATGAACAATGACATAAGTAGTTTGGTAAAACATATAGTGGAAAAGCTTTTTAGTTGTGAAATAGATGTTGAGGTAATCATGCTCAATTTTGGTATAATGTGTTTCATAGTTAATGAGGTCTAGGCTAATGTAGTAGATAACATACTCTCTTTACATATCATCTTGTTAGGTAAACATTACCCCAACTGAAATAGGTGTGGAATAAGTATATATAATCAAAGTTTTATCATTGGAATGAGGATGAAGTGTGGGTGGATGAAGTAATGCCTCTTTCATATTATCAAAGTCATGTTGACATGGATCTATCCATTCTAAAGTAGTACCTTTCTTGAGAAGTGAATTGATAGCGTGAATTTGATGTGCCATTTTAGGGATGAATCATCTAATTACCCCAAGTTTGCTTGAATAAGTATGAATGTCAAGAATATAATGAGAAATGGACATGTTGATGATAACACTAATTTTGGTAGAGTCAACATTGATGTCATGGAGAGAGACTAAGAATCCTAAAAATTTTCTAGATGTGACTCTAAAGACACATTTGTAAGAATTAAGTCTAACTTTATATTTAAGGAAATGATCAAATATGATAGAGAGATTAAAAATTTTATTATTATGATGTTTGGATTTAGCAATGAGATCATACACATAAGTTTCAACAATTTTTTGAATGAGATCATGAAAGATGTGAGTCATCACTCATTGATAAGTAGCTCTAGAATTCTTGAGGTTGAAGGGAATTTTGACATAATAATAGGTGCCCCATTCTGTGGTGAAGTGGTCTTATGTTATTCCTCTCAAGAGTGATATGAATCTGATTGTATCCTGAAAAGCCATCTATAAGAGATAACATTTCATAACCAACCATGGAATCAATAATGGCATCTATTGAAGGTAAAGGGAAGTTGTCTTTAGGGAAAGAAAGATTAAGATTATGAAAATAAATACAAATGTGAATGACCATAGTGACTTTCTTCCAAATGGGAACAATATTGGAGACCCATTTAGAATAATCCACTAGTTTAATGAATTTAGCATCGAGTAGTTTGATGATTTCCTTATGACATAAAGTGGAAACTTCAGTTGGTAATTTTATTTGATTTTGACAAACAGGCTTAGCATCAAGATAAGTAATGATGTTATTAACTACAATGTTAGGATAAATTTTAGGCATGTCCTCATAGGACCAAGTTAAGGCTTCATGATCTTTGTCAAAGAATAAGCTAAAATTATCATGTTCAATAGGTGAGAGTTCATTTGAGATAGTTTTTAGTTGAGGACAAGATGGAGTACCATATTCAATGCAAGTGGTTTCTTTGATAATCATGAAATTTCCATCTTGAAAGTGGTATGGTTCATTAGGTAAGGATGAAATTGGATTAGTTTTAATATCAATGTTGGAAATGAAGTTGTTGAAGCAAGGAGTTTTGGTCTTAAAATTTCCAAGTTTATGATGCTAACAAGGAACTAACTCAAGGATAGCTTCATCACTAGGCAAGGTAGGAAAAAGACCATAATACTCGGCATATACTTCAAGATCTAAAATTTAATTTCCATCATGATCATACTTAGAATGTATTTGATGAACATTGGTTGCCTTGGCATTTAGTATAATTTCAAGAGTAGAAGAAGTATACGGATCATAAGGAGTTTGAATATTAGTGGGTTTAATGATGGGATAAGGATTGGATGCAATTATTGGATTGATAGGTGGTAAAGGAGATTTAGAAATTTTTGGCGTCTTAGAAGGTATAATTTGCTCTACCACCCAAGAAGTATCGATAAAAGGAGTATTAAAAGGAGGCACATGACCCTCAAGATCTAAGATATGACCCATAGAAATGGTATGAACATCCTGATTAAAAGCATGAATTTGGGCTAAGGTTTTTTGATAATGTTAGACATCCAAGTCTCTAAATTAAGTTTGGGCCATTATATAGTTATCATTGTATGTTGAAGAAATTGTACATGCTTGAAAATTAAGGGGATTTTCAGAAGGTGAAATCTTGATATTACTGAATGTACGAGGAGACATGATGGAAGGATCTTGAAATAATTTAGTCACTCCAAAATTAGTGCAAGTGAAGGTATTTTCAAGTAAATAAGGTTCTTGAGCATTACATGGAGGGGGAAAATTGGTAATATCATCAAAAAGAGAAATAGTATGATCCCTAGGTAATAGAGAAGGAGAAAGCCATTGTGAAATATAGTGAGGTAATTTGGTAGTATTTCAAGTATTTTACAAATCATTGAGTTCATCATCATCAAAATATTTAATAATAACTTGTAAATCAGGATTCATGTTGATGAACTCAGGTAAAGTAGCACTATTGATCTTAGGAATGGTAGGAATGTGATATTATGATTTAAGATTGGGAAGTTGAATGCTTCATGGGTTAATATCAGCTTCATGTTTATATCATTTTCCATTATGTAAGAATTTAATACATCGACTACCGAAAGAAGCAATGTTCATCATTTTATGAGTCCATAAATGACCAAGGAGTATGTTATAATATAAAGGGAGATCATGGACCATAATCTTGGTTTAAATAGTATTAGGCCCAATGGTTAATGGAATTCAAATGCAACCAAGTGGATTTTGATTAGTCTTATCAAAACCACAATAAGTAAGATGAGTTTACTAGAGATGATCCTTATTATAACTGAGTTATGGGATGAGCCATAAAGATGTTACATTAATACCAATACCTTCATCAATTATAGATTTTTGAATAAAAGTGGTATTAATGGCTACTTTGATAAAGAGAGGTGGATCATCAACATGAAAGAGAATTTCATCATTGATCATGTCCTCTTCAATGAATTCAATAGAGTTTTTGGAAGGATATATAGTTTTAATGGTATTTATGTTGGTAGGTTGAGATTCAATAGAAGGTGGTTCTTCATCTAAGGAAGATAGATCTTCAATTTCTTAGATTTGTTGCATAAGGAAATTACGATGATGGGGAGAAGTGAGAACCAACTCCATAAGTGGAATCTTACAAGGCATAGAGTTGAGTTATTCAAGAAATTTCTAATGAGACTTAGAAGAGCCATCATGAGGTTTAAAAGGTAAATTAGACTTTGAAGGAATAGATATGGTTGGAGGATTGGAAGGATGAGATGGTTCCTCTTGGGATTCTAAAGCAACATTAGTAGTGGTATTATCTTTAAAAAGTTGTTTCCCCAAAGATGGCTTCTTAAGCTTAGTAAGAGGATCTCTATGAGCTGGTTTATAATGATAATTGACCTTAGCAGTGTTGACATATTGAGAATTTTTAAAATATTGGTCATAATCAGCATCAATGGTACAAACATCTTTAGTTTTTGATTGATTATTAAAAAATAGTGGTGTATTATTGACAATGAAGATTGATCTTAGCTTCATGATTGAATGAATCACCAAGCAAATAGCAGATAGAAAATTTAGTGATCCCTCAACAAGATTCATGAGAATGCCCAATGTTAGTATGGAACCAACAAAATAAATTGGAGTCATCCCACTTAGGAGGAGCATTGGGATAGATGAAAGGTTTTGAGGGCAGTAAAAATTGTTTCATTTGTTGAACCAAAAGAGGTGTATGAAAAGGTGAAGGAATATCGGTTTTAGAAACTCCTAGTTTGGTTTGTAGAGTATTACTAATGATAGTATTATATTTTTGGAAATATCCTTTAATAATTTTATGATTAGTTTTGAATTTCTTCATGAGAAATTTTTGGTGTTTAACTTGATCAAGAGCTTCATTAAGTGTTTGGAGAGCAAAGGTTTGAACCTTATATTGAAGAGTGGGATTCAAAGAGGTGATAAAGAGTTTGAATAAGTTATCATCAGTCATGTTATGATAAGTTTTATGAGCCAATAATTTCCATATTTTGATAAATTCATGAGTTTATTTGGTAGGAGATTGCTTAGCATTGATAAAGTGGCTAATATAATTTTTGGGAAGATCATTGTGTTAAAACTCTTTAACCAAAAGATTGACCAAATCTTCAAGTTATCAAATAGAATGTTGGGGAAGTTGATTATACCATTCTAATACATCACTAGTGAATGTTTTGACTAAAAATTTATTAGTGGCAAAGGTATTAGTTTGGATCCACTCTTTGTAAAGGTTACCAAAGACTTTTAAAAATGAGGCAGGATCTTTAGTCCCATCATAATTGATAGTTGGAGATATGTTACCAATATCAATGGATACAATGAAGGGAGATAAAGGCTCATTTTTAATGGATTAAAGCATCGTGTTATTAATTATGGGTTGAGGGATAACATTACCTGAGGCATATTGAAGAGGTGGAGGAATGAAATTAGGATTAACTTGAGGATGGATAGTTGGAGGTTGATTGTCCACATTAATTAAATGTTTTTGAAGTTACATCATTTGGTTGGTTTTAGAATTTTTCATTATGTTCATTTATTAGATAACTTTGGTTAAAATTTGAGTTGTATTAGGAGGTGGGTTGATGTTGGTAGGAGCACTCCCCAAATTGGTGTTAGGGGGAGGATTACTAGAAGAAGGATTATTAGTTAAATTATTAAGTAAACTTGTATCAATTACTCCCACATTAGTTTGAAGGTTTTGAACATGAGAATTTTCTTGGTAAGTATAGAAAGGATTAGATCCATCAACTTCATCTTCAGGGGTTACTTTCACCATATTGTAGTTCATGGATGAAGGAGGAGGAGAAGTGCCCCAAGAGTGATGGTACTCTTAGGAGGAAAAGAGAGGAAGAAATGAGCATCCCATATAGTATCTAAATGGATTCAAGATATTTAAGAAGATTCTAATATGAGACTTAATTATGATTGAATAAAGATGAATAGAATGCAAATAAGAAAAATAAAGAATTAGATTGATAAATAAGGAAGGCTAAAAATAGTACAAGGTTGACTGGGTCAACCAAACACAAAAAATAAGGTATGCAAATAGTATAGGGTTAACTGAGTCAATCTAGTATAATGAATAAAGACTATAAAAATAGAAATCAAGGTCTACAAATAGTATAGGGTCAACTAGGTCAATCCAGTATAGTGAATAGAGGCTAGAAAAAGGTACAGAGTCAATTGGGTCCACCTAGTACAGAAGATAGGGAAATTTAAGAAGCGTATAATAGGTTGTGAAATGAAACAAGATAACTTTTGAAAGTAATTTAGAAAAAATAACTAAAAGGAAATAAATAGTCAATTGTATTAATAATGGCCAATCCAATTGAAGCATACATCACAAAACCTTGCACCAATGTTGGAAAATGCAAGTTTTTGAAAAACAAAATACAATTGAGAAAAGAGTAAGCAATCACACTGAAAAGTAAATATCTAACTAGTTGGTCAACCTAAATGTTAATTATATTATTAAGATATGTTTTTAAATGTGATGGGAAGTTGGCTATAAGCAAGGAACTAGATGGCAATCTAGGATGGTTTTAGGTAGTTCGGGTTGAAAGGGGTTATAGTGGCAATGATATAGGCTTGGTATTGAGCCCTACCCCCTCACTTCAAACACTATAGAGATAATGGTGTCGGGTGTTTAGCTAGCATATAATATTTAGTATGCTTTATACTTGACAAAATTATCAACTTAGCTTCCCCCTTGGTGATGAAATCCAAGTAGGTTATAAAAATATAGAACAAGGTTGACAAGGTTGAACTTGTACTACAAAAGTAATGTTTGAAAATAAATAGGGTTGGTAGAGTTGACCTAGTTATTCAAATAACACACAAAACACATAATTGGGATGATAGGGTTAATCCAGTTGACCATGCAAGGGAAATTTTAAAGACTACAAATTTTAAAAGGAAATATTGTAAAGAAAGAGACAGAGAGATAAAAAAGGAACCTTGGTGGATCAGAGATGTAGAGAATGAGGATTGTTATTTAATAACCTTGATATATGCTTGAAAATTATGCTAACTAGGTTGATTGGATCGATCAAGATTTACATAATCCTATTATTGAGTGCCTAAAAATGTGCAAGATTGACTAGGTCAAAATAGTAGTCTAGACTATATGTTTGAAAAGATAAAAAATTATACTGGGTTGACAGGGTCGATCCAATAGCCTATACCTAAAATATTATGCACACAAGTTATATATTGGGTCAATAGAGTCGATCCAGTATGATAAATATATGATAAAAATAATGATGAAAGAATGAAAGAAATGAAATAAGATAAATAAATCTTGTAAGGGTTAGTTCACATTGGGTTCACTAGAATGTATGCAATTAGAAATGCATCATGCCTATAAATCAATCCTAGCTCGAAGAAGATAGATCATACCTACACTTCTAATTAGGAATACATTTATTAAGAGAGGGCATGACTAATATAGGGATCCTCTAGACCTAATTACGGGATCACTTGTCACAATACACCATGCTAAGAAGGGTTCCAAAGCCTATAGTCTAACATAATCATGCAATATCCCTAAAAGAGTCTTAGGTTTAATGTTCACTCTATATCTAATAAATAAGAAAGTAAATCTAATGTAGTACAAACTAAAGCTTATGGCACAAATAAAGGGGTTAGTAAAGTAATCAAAATATGTATAAAAGAATCTTAATTAAGTATGAGTAAGACCCTAATACATGGAATATGAAGAGTAATATTATTCAAGCCAATAATTATGATACTTCTATCTACTAAAAAGAGGAAAACAAAGTTAGAATATACTTACCTAAATGTGAACCCATCGAGACTCAATCTCTCCCTTAGCCAAAGAGGCTTCGTAATAGATTGTTTTGGTTTGTAAAGATAACTAAAAAAGGCCAAAGTATCTAAGACTTATCCACAAGACTAGATTTTCTAATTAGAAACCCTAAATTAAAACTCCTTAAGTAGAATGGTATAAGAGTAGATTGTAAAGAAGTGCAAGTGAATAATAAATCTTTATTGAATATTGTAATAATGATGAAATTATCTTGTATTTATAGGTAGATCTCACCCTAAATCATTCTGATATGTTAGTTGTATGGGGTTAACCTAGTCAACCCTATATGTTTTTAGGAGATAAATCACTAGGTCTTGAGCTAGGTCGGTTGAAGGGCTAATAAAACTCCAAGTGAAAAATATCCTTAAATAGTATAGGGTTAACCCAATTGACCCTATACAGTGATTAGAGGCTAAAAACTATACAGGGTTGACCTAGTCGACCGAGTACATTCAACTGGCTAAAGGGGATCAAGGTGAGGAAAAGAGGGATGGAAAGAGGAAAAAGACTGGAAGAGTGTACAAGGGAGGATAAATAGCTTAGGAAATGGTTTTAAAAGTTAGTTAGATTGGTAATAATGTGGCAATAAGGGACAATAATCAGGGGAAGCACTAAAGGTTTTCCCACCCCTTTTTTGATGCACCCTTTAAGGTATGTACTCAAAGAGATTGAGTCTTGATAGGTTTTTTCAAGATATAAAATGTCAAATATTTAATAAAATTTGAAAATATTATGTGTATACATAATATACTAGTAGAGTCCACCAATAAGAACCTACTAAGGATTATCAAAAGAACTATGGAGGATAGTCAGAGAGAGTGGCATACTAGACTAAGAATTGCCCCATGGTTGGATAGAGTGACACTTAAAATAGCTACTAGAGACTTCCCATAACTCCTTGTCTATGGAAAGGAGGTTAAACTCCCCTTATCTCTTAAACTTCCTACACTAGACCTTGCACATCAACTTGAGCTTTTAGAGGATGATGTTATGCAGGTAAAGTTAAATGAGCTAAAATAGCTGGAGGAGACAAGAGACACTATTATGTGCATCATGTGGTCCAATAATCACTATGTAAAGAGGTATTTTGACAATAAATCTTCCTTAAAGACATTTCAACAAGGTGATATAGTCCTCAAATGGGATGAAGACTACGCAAAACCCATAAAACACTCCAAGTTTGATAGTCTTTAAAGTGGGCCTTATGTTATCATAAGATGCAAGGAGAGAAATGATTTTGAGATTTCTAGGTTGAATGGAGAGAGCCTTCCCATCCCTATCAATGGGAGGCATCTCAAGTTATGCTATTAGTATTGTATCATGATCTTTGTACATAGGTAGATAGCTCTATCTTTTCTCCAAATGCACTTACACATTATTCTATTTTTTTTTGTTGTCTTAGGTAGTTATTCATCCTTTTGTTGATTTTTTTTGTGTGTGGCTCATTGCTTCAATATTTTTCCAAGAGATAGGCAAGGTTTTTCTATAAATAATGTCATTTTTCTAGACATCATGCATGAGTTTGATCAAATTATGGGTTCCATGACCAACAGGTTGGTCAAGCTAGTTGAGTCACCAAAAATGTTGGCCAATTTTGGCCCACATAACAAAAATTATGGAGGAAATGCCATGTTCAAGAGGTCATGCATGGATAGATCAATTGATCAATGTTCCTATTGAAATAATGAAATAGAATAAATGGTTTGGAAGCAGGTCCACATGGGGTCAATGTAGTTCAAGATCATGGGATGAGTTTGCATTGACTTATTAAAAAAATTAGGGCTTTCAAGGATCAATAAAAAAAATACAAAGACATTTCCATTGGCAAAAGGTCTATAGCAAAAAATGTCTCTATAAAAATCCTGAAATAAATTTCCTAAAAGTACAAGTTTCAAAGGCATGAATTATTTTGGGGAAAGTTTTTAGGCAAAAAGCATATTTCCTTTAGATAAAATGTCCATGAAAAAGTTCCTAAAGACCCAATTTATTTTTGACATTTTTTGGAGGTAAAAGATAAAGACAAATTTCTCTCTGGGAAATTATTTTGCATCAATTTTCCCAAAGACCTAATTATTTTGGAAAATTGTCTGCATCAAAAAAGGCTAAGTATAAATTCTCTCAGATATTTTATCTACAATAAAAATATCAAAGATGGAATTATCTCAAATATTTTATCCATGGAAAATGTAAAGCACAAGGCATATTTATCTTAAACATTTCATCTGAAATAAAAATCCCACAGATGTATTTATTTTAGGGAAAGTGTCCTGAACAAAAATCCCAAAGGAAATTCAACCAGATAAAAGGCACACAACATAAGGTTTAATGAAGACATATTTCTTTCAAACATTTTGTCTGAAAGTAAAAGCCCGTAGACATGACTCATTAAATAAATTGTCTGATACTAAAACCCTGAGGACATATTTACATCAAACATTTTGTCTATAAAAAATGTCTCAAAACAAAAAAACCTGAAGAAAATAGCCAAGGACATAAAATCCAAAGATAAAAAATCCATGGGAAAAGGTTTGAACTATAAAATCTAAAGAATGATTTGTTGTAGGAAAAATGTCTAGAAAGTAAATGGATACATTTGTGTAAGTTTCAAATTCAAGCCATGTCACGTAACTATTGAAATTTAAATATGTAGTGATAGGTGCATTAATGTCAAATAAGTTCACGTGGATGTTAAATATGGGCACATAGATGTTAAATTTGGGCCTCATGAAATAGCCATTTGCATTCAAAAATCATTAAAGGGGTCCCTGACTAAACACATACTTGATAAGTGTCCATATCTCAGGTGCTCGAATCAAATCTAATGGTAAGCACAACAACATACAAGCTGACAATAAGATCCTGAGGATCAATACAAGGATACCAAGTGGCATCAGCTCAAATAGAGTTGACAGGTCAAGGATAAATCCAAAGGCTTGTGTCAACTTGTACCATATATATCATATGGTGTAAGAAAAGGTCAATGAGTTAATGACCAAATTCATGGTCGACAACTAATTAAAAATGCTAAGTCTAGGGTTTTTGATGGAGGTTGAAGGGACAATTTTTGACCAAGATGAGCAAGTATAGATGGAACTGATCTCAAGCATGATCCAGGTTGGACTAGGAGCAAATATTTTGGGATATAATGATGCCATTAAGACTCTATGGGGATAAATTAGGTCTTTTTAAACCTAATATAGATCAGGGTGGGCTACTAGCTATTCATACAATATAAATATGTCCAAGTGGATGTGTCGACTATAGGAAACCCAATATTTTAAATTGGTTTTCAATATATAGTAAGCCCAAGTTCAAATTTCAAAGTAGAGGTAGATATATGTAATTAATAAAGGAGCATCTTGATCCATACTCTCAACAAATATCCACTAAGAGTAGACACAAGAATGGTCTTGAATATGAAGATTTTATCCTTATAATAAAAGACATTGATATAGAAGAACTCAAGAAGGTTCATGAAGTATCAGGGATGTTTCCCTATAACATGTCTTGATTTCATATCCTCCATCACACCAAAAAAGGATAGAGTGACATAAATATAGGAGTAGGCTCGAGGATGATTATGATTATGGTTGTTTTGAATGGGTTGGGCTCATTAATAATCCCTTCAATGCCAATTTCTCTCTTCCACATTTTATTTTCCTATATATACTAGCTTTAAGTTATTGATTTGTATCCTTCAATTAAAGATAGTGAAGCTATACCAAAATCAATTTGTAACACTCTCTTGAAGTAAAATAACATAGTTTTCAAATTCTAGTTGAATGCTAAGTGTGTTTTATTGAAGTTTGATGTGCAGAGTGTATGTTTTTATTCATCATCTATGTGTTCTTCATGTACCTTACTTCAATTATCTTGGTTTATTATAGGTTGTGTGAAGTGTTATCTAGTGATGTTCCTCTTGAAGTGTCATAAGTCCATAGTGTCTTATATATACCTATATCTTTTTGTCCTTTACATTGTGGGTCTCTTTTCAGCCTTCATACAAAATACTCATGCTTGCAACCTTGTCATAGAATTTGACTAGTTATTATCTTTTTTGAACTCATTAATATTCATAAAAGTGTTGAGGCTAAAAGTGGATCATAAAATATTTGGTGCATTACCGCATTTAGTATAGATTTTCATTCATGTACTTCTCTCCCTTTTCATCACAATAGCATAGGTTTAGTAAAAGGTACTATATTATTATATCTAAAAATCTAGCCTCATAAAAAATCCTAGAGGTCTAACCCAAGTTTAGGTGACCCACAGCTTAGGGTCATTCCCATGTTGGACTGGATTTGAGAGTAAGACTTGAACATTTCTACTTTCAACTAGAGTGCAATCTACATCCATAATAATTAGGATGAGTCGACATCCTCATTATTATTAGAATATAAATGAAGGTATAATTTTAGTTTTATTTTTTAAAGTAAATTATTTCAATTAATTATAATAATATATTCCTTTTGGGAATTTTAAAACATTCCCACTAGTTATATGGACCTATGGGAGGATGAGGTTGCATCAAGTTAATGTACTTCCTCTGCTAGTAGGGACCTAATGTAGATGTATATTTTTTAGTTTTTTTAAAATTTAATTATTTCTATTAAAAATTTTATAATATTTACTTTTATTTCATTTCCACATCATCTCTGCCTCCTGATCACCATAAATCGAGTAGCGTGATAAATAAAAGTTAAAATTAGTCAAATACAAAAATTAAAAAAAAATACATCTCATTAAATTTGTTAACTAACCTAAAACTTTGATGATATAAAATTTGGGAAAATAATGTTAACTAACTTGAGCAAAGAGTAGCCAACACAAGCCCTAAGAAGTAAGAGTTAGTCAAGGGTTCCTAGTGACTTGTCGTTTAGGTTGAATTAACAAAAGTCAGGTTCCACATAAGTTTGTAAGTTTTTAAATTTATTTTACATAAGTTTTTAATTTTTTATGAGTAAATTTATAAAAAAAAATATTACACCTCATTTTATGGTATACATTTTACTGTAGGAACAATATTATGAATACAAGCTACAAAGGAAGTGCAAATGCAATTTAAAACTTTCATATGGGACACATAAGATTTCAGCATGTTGTTTCAAGCTAGGCGCTATGTGTCAGTAAGAAATTTACTATTTTATTAGTTAATAAGAACTAGTTGGGTCTACATAATATAGTCTATTATTATAATTAACTATGTAAGTCTAACCTTAAACACTTATATGACAATTAAATTATATTTAATTTGTGGACAGATAGACATTTTGTCTTAATTCATGGTCTTGATATTGAGGATCCTCATTATGTTAATGAGGATCCTCCAGAGCTCTAGGATGCCTCATTACACACTTCTGATGTCCTTGATGGTTATATACAAGATGAGGGGGATAATGACTAGGACTTAGGATAAATTATCTATATATTTTTTTAAATTTGGGATGGAGATTGTATTAATTTCACCCCACTAACACTTTACATTACTATATATATTTAATTTTCACAATTTAAAAATTTATTGTTTATTATATATGACATTTTTTGATATAAATATGTATATTTATATATATATATATATATATATATATATATATATATATATATATATATTTAAAAAAAGATTCTAAATGTTCTAATTAACTATATATATATATATATATATATATATTCCCTTAAAATATAATTAGTAACAATATAAAAATCAACAAAATAATTCTTGGACTCCCCTTCAAGGTTCAAATATAAAGCTCAAGTTCGATGGGGTGGTCAAAAGAAATCTGAGCTAGGTAGCTTTGGTGGTATTTTTTGAGATATCAAGGGTACACCACTTCTAGTCATGCTTTTGGTTCTAAGAACAAACATCAAAAAAATTGTTGAATAAAATTCTCTAAGTCATGGTATTCTTCTTTAAAAAATTTAAAAAATTGGATGAACTTGGTCATTAAGGGGCCCTCGAATCTCATCATAGAGGCCATTAAGAAAAATACTAGTAACCACTAGAAGTTGAAAGTCATCACTAAATATTGTGTTTCTTTATTATCATGGTTCTCTTCCTGCTCTTTCCTTCACACTCAAAGAGAAGAAAATAAAGTTGTTGATATCTTGCTAGTTTTGGGGTGAAGAAAAAAATTCAAGCACTAACACTTTGAAAATTCAATTACTTCACATAATGATTGAAAAAAGTTTGATTTTGGAGAAATATCTCAAAGTCTCCTCACGCTTATGAATTTGATGGATTTTTAAAAACATTTATTAAAAGAGGTGCTTGTCATGCTTGATGGGATAAATCATTTATAGTAGCATTATTTTCACCTGATAGGGTATAAATCCAAAATCGCTCCATTGTCATGGCTATTTTTGTATGTAATTAGAGCAATGGTGTACATGCCTCTCAGGAAAACATTTCTCTCCTTCTTTTGTTTGGGTTTTTACTTCGATGATTTTATATTTTTCTAGAATGATAGTAAGAGGATTGTTGTTTGCTTGGTCATTGATATTTTTCATTTTAGAAATAATATGTTATGGGCTTGATTTTTTGGATTGCTTGGAATTTATGGATTATAAGAATATGGAATTGAGTTTCTTTAGTTAATGGATTGCATGCTTGCATATTATTGAAATTTTATTCTACATTTTTTCAAAAACACCATTCATTTACTTATTTGTTTTTTCATTTTACATTCCCATTGTAATTACATATAATCTTTCAATAGCTGCAAGATTATTTGTAGTTGTGTTAAATATTTGTGGTATGAGTGTTTTTCTTGGCTCAGAAAGGACAACCATTCTTGCCATTACTCTATCTATCTTTAGATGGAGTATATTTGGTTTTTTTGGATTTGTGCTCCCTCCCTGACTCCTACATGCCTTGTGGTTCTTAAAATGCATACATTTTATCATTATAATGGGCTTTATGTTTTGTGAAAGCTTTTATATATTATAATAAGGATCAAAATAAATATTTGTAGGAGGTGTGGGGCCTTCACTATGAAGAAACACTCACTCAATTAAAGGAAATGAATCCTATATTAGTTTTGTTATGGGGATGAGTGATGAAATGATTCATACATTTTTTTTGAGGATGTGCATTCATCCTTTATTGGGCTTGTGGATGATCTCAAATTAAAGTAGTTGTTAAATCATGGCATCCTAATTGATAAAATAACTAGGCTAATTTTTTAGCAAGCCTTGGACTTCTAAAAGTATTATCCATTAGAGGATATCATGGATGTAAAAATTCTCATATGGTGTGCTACTAAACTCTTTCAAGAATAATTGGTTGTTGGTATGGGAGAAGGTTCCTTGGTGGACTGTATATTCTAATCTATGACATATCATGGCTAGTCCACCCCCAAGTTGGACACCCACAAAGTGTACTCATTAATTGGTGTTCATAATATTAATTGATGTTGTTGTTTCCCAAATTCTTCTAATATTATACCTCCTCTTATTTATATTACTTCTACCCTTGTTTATGTGCCTTTACCTTCTCAAAATAGTTTAAATGTTTCTTTAGCTCTTTATAATCCTTCACTTTTTGCTTATTGAATACCTCATCCATCCCAACATGATTCTAAACTTTCATCCCTTATTCATAGTGTTTCTTAATTGGATTATTTTACCAATTCTTCCATTCCCACCTCTTCCACCATTACTTCTCTTCCATCCCTTGAAATTACTATTATTACAAAAAATGTGTATGATGTTCAACAATAAATTAAATTAATTTCTTAAGAGTCTCAAAAATAAAGTACTAATGTCACTTCATGTGATATTTTAATTAACCCCTTGGTTAACAAAATTATTGCTTACTCTTTTTGAGTAGGACTTTTGGCTCAAAAGTTCTAACTATTCAATGGTAAAGGATATTCTTATCATCATATTAAATCATTATATGTTACTTGTCTATATTTTTCTCATAATGATAAATTGTTGACTAATATATTTCCTATAAGTTTTCTTGATTTGTTTTATTATTTTCCATGTGGACTTGTACATTGTTTCACTACTTTAGTTTTTAATTTCCTAGCTCATTTTTTATCAATATTAGTATTAAAGTTACATTTACACAAAATGATAAACATAAAAGGATATACTGAGAATGTTAGAAAGTATGTTCATAGATTCAAGACAATGATTTCAAAAGTGTCTCATCAATTACATAATAGTGTGTTAAAAAATATATTTGCTTAAATTTTTGGTTTACCCATTAAAGACAAACTAATCTTCAACACTTACCAATATTTCTATTATCATTTTCATGTACTCAAAAACTATGATGTCAAGATTTTAAAGGCCTACATGGTTAAATCTAGGATAAATTCCCCTACCTATAGTGGATCCATATTTTAAATGGAGAACAAACTATAATCCTAAGAGTAATGACAATGATTTTCAGCCTAATAATGAGTCCAAGAATGTAAAAAATGTGGTGAACCAACCACCTAATAGGCTAGTCTTATCATAACAAAGAGACAAAAGTTAATTTATAAGATTGAGTATAAGGACTCAAAATGTTTTTAAATTATTACTTGATTACCATATGATTAACTTACCTCCTATTATAAATTTTTATCCATTTAGGCCTTTTCCTAAAATATATTATGTTATTGCATTTTTTGATAATCATAGTCATAAAACATTTTTAAAAAATATGCATTAATTTGAAACATAAGATCCAAGACCTCATTGATAACCAATAAATTTGGGTAGAGGGTCTCAATAGTAATTTTAATGAGTCACAGGCTCAACTAAACCAACATTTAAAAATATTTACAAATTATTTTTTAAATCACATCACTCAATCTAAATGCCAAGATAATGCTCATATGGTAGATCAAAGACAACTAAAAAATATTTCTAAAGCTTATCCACTTGATGAATTCATAGGTGTGGTCAATGAAACTCACAAGGAGCCTCCATTTATATTATATGATCATGATATTCCAAAATATGACTATAATAATGGACTAACTTTTATTTGAGATTTTATAGGTGCACATTCAATGGAAAAAATGGAATTATGTTTAATATTAGTTCAAGTGTAAATGTGGGTACGCAAAAAAAAAATTCTATTCTTTGATATCATAAAATGGATTTAGTTGGCACTACTATAATTATGATGGGATATTATGGGATCACCAAGAAACCACTTGGATGTATTACACAACTACATATCATAATGGGTCTTAAGATCATATTAGTTTGGTTTCATGTACTACTAGATAATGGAACACATCTCATTTTATTTGGAAGACCATGGATCAATCAAATGAGAATAATTCTTTCAAAATTACATCAATGCCTAAAATTTATTCATGATGATCAAGTGATTACTATTTAAATCATTAATTATGACCCTATAATATAATTTCAACATGAGGTTTTACCTAAGGAGTTAACAAAGAAATCAATCAATCATAGGACCCTAAGTAAGTGATCCAAAATTTTAAGTATATACACTTCTACCTACCAAGGTGTATTTATCACAACCCCTTGTATCTATACAAGAAAAATAACTTATAATCTGATCTAATTTTACAAGTTAACATCATAATAAGAGAGCATGATACCATGCAAGGAATTATAATGGATATATAGATGCCTAAACTGATGATTATTATAATAATTATTTTTATATTAATTACATTTACAATGATGATGTAAATATATTATCTCTTAAAATATTGGATGCCTAGACATCTTGACCTTACTCTTGATGATATGACAACCTTT
>JARHVA010000188.1:5425000-5605000 GCA_037957365.1 Torreya grandis
CAAGAGGGGAGTTTCCATTGTGACGTGTGGAAGGCAGGGGCTCAGCCTCCTGTCAAGGGTGCAATCCACTGCGTCAACAGTTCCAAATTTGAATGTTGAGGTGACTGTCCCAGATTTAGAGTTGACTAATTGTTAAACGCCACATCCACTAGGAGCTTTCCATGCGAGGGAGAATGATCTCTTCATCCAACTCAGCTTTTCAAACGTTTCAATTCGGCATCAAGCAACTCACGTAGAGTTCTAAAATTAACATTGGCGTGGATTTCCATGCAAAGAGAGGTGGGCAGTTCAGAACAAAGACAAGTTCACTTCCTCAAGCACAAGAAGCTTCATGCAAAGACAAAAGAAAACATATTTTATTGAAAGGCCAAGTCAGCCTTGAGTTAACCTAAGTGAATCCTTCTCTTCAAATTTCCAACGCCAATCTTTGGCCTCTTGTAATTTTCTATAAAATGGCTTTCAGCCTTGATTAAAAATTATTCAATCTCTCTCTTGGTCAGACCAGACTCTGCTATTGGTGAGTTGTGTAACCTCTTCGATCAATAGAAGGACTGTACTTTCAAATTTCAAGTGTTGGCATAGTGTATATTTCATTCAGCAATTTGCATAAGTGGTAGATTTCTCTCCCTTCCCAAATTTTGATTCATACCTAGTCGCTAGATTATCCTTATGCAAGTCATGTTAAAGCGTTCTTTATGTCTTTTGCTGAAGTTGTAAGTGGATGTTAGGTTGCTGCAAAGTGTCTTGTATCGGACCTCTCTCCATCATTTTCCCTAAGGTTTTGGCCATTGGATCGAACCTCTTCATAAAATATTTATGTATAAGTGGTTGATTGAAATCTAAGGTCTTCCTTTCCCCTTTGTTCGTTCAGTGTTCAAGGTTCCAAGTTGAGTGGATCAAACTTCTGGTGTATCACCCCCTTTTAGGTAGGATTTCCCCTTTAAGTTTCCTTCTCCCTTTTCCACGGTAGTCTGCAGCATAGAGTAGAGATCCTCATTGATACATCATACATGAACCAGCCTTCTCTAGAGGTTCTTCTCACCGTTGAGGCACCCACCCTCGTGAGAAGATCCCATTGTTTTAGCCGGATAGGGGACTGGGCATTTCACGCACGTCTTCTATTGAGGGCGCAGCTCCAGGTTGACAACAGTCACATAATCAATAGATGAATCACAACATAATTTGACGTTACTTCATGATAAGATAGTAGCCACAACTCATCAAGGGGTTGTATCACACAAAGGTTTTTGAACATGGAATTGCAAATTTCCCAATGTAAGTTGGGATCCAGGTATTATGGAGATAATCAGATTGTGTGAGTCAAAGAAGTTGAGGTTGCAATTGCTTGAGGACAAGCAATTTTGAGAGGGGAGGACTGTAATGTCCCCTTCTCCGGTTTAGCATTGTCTGAAAACCCTAGCCTACTATGTGGTTTCCTGTCGGCTAAGGGGATGAAGGAAAAGGGGAAACATAGTTCTTGGTGGCCATTTTTGGCCCACATCAAAATTTGCCTAAGTATGAAAAAGGGAGCTTTCAGGCAAGAAAATGGCAAGTCTTTGGGAGGACTTCGGGTTTTCCAGCAGTGACCATTCAGGTTTCTGAGGGCACAGTGCAAATCGGGTTTCCAGCAGTTCTTAACTTTTAAAGGTTTTATAAGTAGAAGTAATACTCATGGACAGTGTATTTTGGGTTCTCCAAGGAGCACTACTTGATTACTTCATAAGTTGTGAGCGGTCAAAAATCCGAAATAAGTAAAAGGGCTTGACAAACCCAATTTGGTCTTAAAAAATAGTGCTTCTCGGGTTCTTCAAAGGACGAGTCTTTTTCAAAATGCCGAAGGGCCTTTTTAGGGCAAAAGGGACTAGTCAACTTTTCCGAAGGTCCTCTTCAACTTTTCCGAAGAGTCTTTCAAGAGCCTGAAGGTACACTTCAACTAATCCGAAGGGCTTTTTCTTCTCCAAGTGGACAATTGCAAGTTTTCCGAAGGGTATGTTACTCTTCAGGGGGACCATTTCAAAATTCTCGAAGTGTATCTTTCCCTTCGAGATGATCATTTGCGGAAATACGAGGGGACATGTAGAAAGCCCAAAGGATCTCTTACCCTTCGGGAAAGTCCATTGTGAAAAGCCCGAAGGGTAGTTTCTGAAGACAGAGGTGGACAAAAAGTTCGAAGGAATTCCTTCAGACAAATTGTCCGAAGAAATTCCTTTGGGAGATTTGCCCGAAAGAAATAAGCCAAGAAGGAAGCCCGAGACCAAGTGTCCAAAGGAAATGACGGACCAAGGGATGTCAAAATCAGGATAAGCAACTAGCCGTTGGAAGTAATCGGGTTTGAAAAGCCCGAAGTCTTAAGGTTTGGGAAGCAACAGAGTGAGAAGACTTCAAGATGGACAAGTCCGAAGTACACTTTGAGAACCCGAATTACCCATGGGCACAGAGTAAATCGGGTTTCTCCAAGTACTTTACTTAAAAGGCTTTATAACTAAGGGATCTGAAAAAGCCCGAAGTTGGAAAGACCAAAGAACATGAATTACTTTGCATGGATTAAATTGAGATTCTTCAAGTGCTTGACTTAAGCTTAGTCCAGCAACGTGAGAATCATGATGCAGGGAATGGAAGGTTGCCAGTGGCGTAACTGGAGCAGAAAGGGCCAATCAGTAAAGGACAAGTGACACAAGGATGACCAATGAGCACGGGAGAGTCCAAGCGGCTAGTAGCTGGAAGTTATGAAGGCTCTCATCTGCCATGGTTCACTGCTAGCAATCGTCGTTTGACACTTAAATGCGTCATGCCATGAAGAGACATTCCAGCTGCTCACAACATGGCTTCTCAGATGCACCACAAGAAAAACTTAAAGACGAGAGGGGCTCGAGAGGATTGTCGAGTGATCCTGAGCAACGCATTTAGGGAAGACAAGAAAGTGCAATGTCAGAGTTCCCGCCATCGGCGACTTCTTCTTTCTTCCCCTTCTCTCTTCCCCCTTTTCTATATAAATAGAGGCCTTGGAGCCAAGCAAATTATCCCTGGACTGGTGATAAAATCACTCTGCAGAAATCGCTTTATAAAAGACTCTTTTGAAGCAATACAAGGAAGACTTCTGTTTCTGGTTAAAACAAGTGTGCACATTTGGTTTCATTTTGCAGAATGTATGATTGTTATTCATCACCTGCGATTTCTTCTAGCACCTTGCTTTTAATCCTCTCGGTTTTGTGCAGGATTGCGTGAAGTGTCTGTGTGTCAAGCTCCCCATGAAGTGTTACCAGTTCATAGTGTCTCCCTTAGACCTATTTTGTTATGCTTCAAAGTGTAAGGCTTCTCTCCAACCCCCACACAAAAGCTCCATGCCTATGGCCTTGAGATAGAACCAGAATAGCCTGTGTCCTGTTTGGATTCATCAGTAGTTGGCTCTTTTCCTAGACCAAGTGGAGATCTCTTAGCTTAGATTTTCTTTTCAGTCATCCTCCTACCCCTTTTCCTTAGCAGACAATAGATTTTAGTGTGAGATCAAGAGTTGAAGTGAAGCACCTAAGGAACTAGCCTCATAAAAAAGCCTAGAGGTTCAACCTCACCATAGGATACCCACATCCTGAAGTTGTCCCCATGTTTGTAGCTGGAAGTGAGGGACCCTGAAGAACTCTCTCACAAGGGTGCAATTCCAAGCTATAACAGTTCCTTTCTTTTCTACGTTGTCAAAAGTAGCTTCATGTTGGCAACTTTTCTATTTTGAAAGTAAAAAGGGCCACTTTTTAAATATATTATTTTAGCCCTTGGAGCATTCCACTTTTGGAGTTGAATTTGAGGGAAAAAGGTATAAAAGGAAATGGTGAGGTTCATTTTTGGGGATGATCATCTACCATTTATTTTTGTGAGTTGGGCATGTTTGCTTCTACTTTCATCCATTGAGGACGAAAATCCTCTTCGGTAATCTGATATTGGGGATGAAAACCTGCAGTATTCAGCTTGTGGCTTCATCCGGGAGTTGCATTTGAGCAAAAGATTGTTTGGGACAAAGCACAAAGGTCTGAATTAGTGTGGCACAGCAGCTAGGACATCTTTTAAGGTGGGCACAGCAGCTGACAGACATTTTAGAGGTTAGCGACCTGCTTTTGAGAGGGTTTCAACAGTCTTACGTCACTCCCATTAGGGCTGGTATCACCCTAGGAGGGTTATTGTAAAGGTTATGCAGCTTCCAGTTCAACCGGTTGGTCATTTCTTGTTTGAATTTGCATTGATATATTGAGCTGCAAATTATTTAATTTGTAAGATTGGAAAATTATTATAAAATTCAGATTTTGGGGTTTAAGAGCTCTACCGTTGAAGGAGATTGAATCGCCTTATTTTTTTTAGGGTTCCTATATGGTTCATATTGTCATATTATATCTCGTGAATGATTTTCAGAATTCTGCAATTTCTTGTTAGGGTTTCAGTAATATATTCAGAATCGTGTAAGGGTTTTCTACAAATTCCAGAAAACCCTTACACGATTCTGAATATATTACAGAAATATTACATGTATGCACACAACTTTGTAAGTTGACTGATAAAATAACTATCAATGTCCAACCTAGGGATCTGTCACAAACATCAGACTCTCAGCACAAACATCCAACAATGATGAGAAACCTTTTAATTACAATAAATAATAGTAGAATAATAGAAAACTGCCAAGTGAAGCCATTTTCACTACTAGAAAACTATCAAATTAAGGCCTTTTCACTTCTGGTTTTTAAAATTAATAGTACACCTGATGTATTAGTATGTTCTTTATCATGTATTATTACAAAGGTGTTGTAAAACTTATTTAGCTTTCTGACAGATTTTTTACTTTATCTGAAAAATTTAATAAGTTTACATTCATTCTCTCTATTTGATACATGCAATTATTATGTTTAATTTTTTAACATCAAGTTTCTACTTCTTAATGATGTAGGTTGAATGCAAGGAATTGTTTTATAGAGTTTTACCTTTGTTGGATGACACACTCGCAGATAAACTTATAACTGGTTGTACCTCTTTGAATCAGGTTTGTTTCCTACCATTCATCACTTATATTAAAATTGTAAATGACACACCTGTTGTTTAGAGAGTTGCTTATAATGCTAACAATGTTTTAGTAATCATGAAATATATGAATAATGAAATCAGAATTGCTTATGGTTTCTCATTTAGCATTGCAACTATCATATAATTGGCCATATTATGGTTTGTTTCATCGAGAACCTATTTTTCGCTTATTGCATACTAGTGATAAGTTGGAAACAACAGGTTCGAGAAACAATACTACAAAAGCGCAGGGACATGGAAGAAATAAGAAAGAATCAAGCAACCCAGCAAGCAATTTCGCAAGAACTCGCAAAGGTGAATTATTTTACGCGGTCTTGTTATAATGTTTATCATGATTATCTATATATTTCTTTGGAAGTTCAGTTCTGTCATCTCTTATCTTTGTTTGAATTTTATTATCAATAAAATAGACAGAGAGTATTATAGTGGAATGGAATCGTCAACGTGTGTAGGATATGCCACTTAAGAAATTCCTGTAAAGTGTTGTTTCTCTTTTATAATTCTCCCTATTTTATGTGGATCTTTCATGTACTTAATAGACAAGGAATCTCCCCACTCAAACTCTTATCATAAAATAGGAAACTGACATGGTAGAAGATTCTTCGGAATTTCCGTTATTTTCCATTCAAGTTGAAATTAATGATAGAAGAATGTTAAATTGCATGAAAATCAATTGAATTAAGCCAAATTAAGTTGTTTGATGGTCTTTGCAGCAAACAATCTTTAATGATATGGTCACCAAATTGGATTAACAAGGCTCCTTAAACTATCAATCAACAAATATTTTCAACGAGTTGGTAATCTCCACTTCCTAGATGTGATGATTTTATCAAACACATTCACAAATTAATCAAGCACCCACATCTATGCAACAACAAAGAAATAAATAAATAAACTATATTAATGTCCATGAATGACCAAAGTAGGTTATTGGGACCCAAAATTACAGCAAGTTACAATAGTAAAGAAGGTTAAAAAGAATCCAAGGAGCAAAAAAAGTAATTGAACACTTAAACAATGTAAACATAACTAGAGAGGGTGAACCCAAATTGTAAACCCTAGCCATATAATCTAAATACAAAAACAAATGGCCATGCAATTGAAACAACATTGACCTAACTAGAGAGGATGAACCCAAAAACCCTAGCCATTTATTCCAAGTACAAATACTAGTAGCCATGCAGTTAAAGATTTAAGTAGTTAATGATTATCCAACCTTATTAACCTATGTCCTACCATGTCACAACAAGGTGGATTTTATACACAATGATGGCACCAAAACACATGACTCATCAGTTGACACGACATATCCTACCTGACATTAGTTACAAATGCACGAGTTGACCTACATTTCATCTCGCAAAATTTATTTTACTACCTAACATCCCAAAACAAAATTAATTTGGGTGGGATAATCATGAATTGCAATGATTCACAAATACATGTAATAATAACGATAGTAAAAAGCCCCTAGGGGCTGGCCCAACTAGTTGGGGAGGTTGCATTAAGGCATCCCATACCTAGTAGTCATGGGTTGGAGTCCCCAGTTTATCTGCTCTACAAGGAGCGAGACATTTACATTAAGCCGGGTTTATAGTGGTAGCATTAGTCGGTCTTGAACTCTTCACCTCATGGTTCAAGGACGACTTCGGTTACCAATTTACTCGTATCAAAAAAAAAAAAAACATAGTAAAAGAATAATAAAATATCCCCTTTTAAAAAAACGTTGAATTTTGATTTTTATTTAATTTTCCTAAAAATTCAGTCAAACCCCAATACAATATATGCAATAGAATACTGATAGCTCACAAAGGTACTCTTTATATCAGTCAGTTGAAAAATACAACAGCATAAAAAAAACCAAATATTGATTTTTACCAAACCCTAACTTGGAATTAGTTTGAAATGCATAAAAGTCCTTGAAACCCTGGGTGGAATGGCTCAGCATAGTACAACATCCCTGAAATGCTATGATGTTGTCCTGTCCAATAGAAACGGTTGTGGTACTGATCAGTATGGATTTGCACTTTTTTTTGTAGTAGCCCCCAAAAGTTGTGATCTAATTTTTGCAGGTAGGGACAACGAAACTAGGCCAAAAGGGGATGATGCACAGCTAGGGCAAACTGTATGAAATTGATTATAAAATTTTCCTTGACCCGATAGCTTCACAACCTTTGAAAATAAATGGTGGCTCCTTGCAAACCCTGATTTTCTAACTTCTTATAAATAACCTATTGAGTTGCTCAATTGTAATCCTTGTCTAGAATCATCTTCGTGGATTGGAGGGGTTTTGTCCTCTGATCTGGCTAAAATGAAGGTTTTCATCCTCAAAGATGGCATTTTATGCATAACACTTTTCGGAACTGAGTGACGGGCTTATCATTCATACATAGTATATATTCTGCCACTGGATGCACTCTCTTCACATCCCATCAAGACAGTTTCGAGTGGGTTTTTACAGGCGTAGGATTGAGACAGACCACCAGATAGATCAGGTAGATAGGATTTGTCAGTTATGCAGCATCCAAGAGACGAAGTTTGAGGAACACTTCATCTTCTGTTGTCCCATATACTATGAGATCAAGGGGAGATTTCATTGCCTTAGGACACGGACTTTTTCTGACTTTTTCAGATATGAGGACCAGAGATGTTTGGCTTTGTATATATAGGAAGCTCTTAAGATTCGTGATCATTCTATTCAGAGACCCATTAGACCAGCTTCCACCCAACGTATCACTTCCTTCTTCACGGTGCTACTTTCAAGGAGAGGCACTAAGCGACGGATTGACATTAGTACAGCCTTACATTCCAGATCAGTGCGACCCAGAGACACTATCCACAATTCCCCAAGTTTTCATCAACATATCCATTTCAAACCTGGCATCAGGAGACAGACTAGATCCACCAGATCTTCGCATATGACTTTTCCCTCTAGGCAGAGGATTGGAGGACAGACCAAACACCCTACCTCTTCTTATTCGGGTCATACTTCTATCCAGAATTTCTTCTCGTCAGCCTTGGATGCTAGGAGAGTTGAATCGAACACCTGATGGACCCCCTCCTAGTTCTTCCTTCTCGGGGTTCATTCTCGCATTCCTGATGTTGAGAGATTATCAGGGGTTGCTCATTTTCTGCTTCTTTTTTTGGATCTGAGCATTATTGCTCTTTGCCATGTTTTGTACTATTTCTTTCAGCATTATTTTTCTCGTTTTTGGAGACCTTTTTGGTTTCCCGCTTGTCCCTGACACACTTTTGTAATCTGCAGTCCCTTTGACCTACCTTTGTGGTCATTCATTGGACATTAATATATGTATCTTATCTTCTAAAATCTTTGGGACTTTATGTAAGAAACACTTCTTTATCCATATGCATGTCAAATGATAGACGAGTGTCTCTATTGTAGATGGGCACCATGCAAATCAAATAGGCCTCAAATTCTCATGTAAAAGAGTAAGGAATTTGTAATATTCTTTCCATTTTTTCACACCTTAGTGGTATCTTTAGCACATGACCATCAAGGTTGCTCATCCATCAAGATCTAGACTTAGTAGCAGGCAAGCTCTCTCAAATGAGAGTTTCCAGTGTAGGCTGAACCTTTTCTCACATGGTATTACCCTTCTTATCACTCATTTTCTTTTCTTTACTTGCTCTTGTTGGTGGGGTTTGAACCAAGACGCCGTACTACACCCAAAATTACATCAACTTTAGAAATTTCATATATGGTTGCAAGGGAATTTTGGACATCGTTGTGGAGGTGGAGTGGTTGTATGAAGAAGTAACTTTGCTTTCATGGGGGTTTCCATACTTTTAGAATAGTGTGTCTAGGGTGGCTTTCCATATTTTCATCTTTAATCCAGAGCCAGATGTATTGGCAGCATGTGGAGCTTTCCTTTTAGTATCCATGATTTTTGCTTCTCATGCAAACTTTTCAATGATTGTATGTTTGTTGAAGCCTCCCTACATTGTGCTCTAAGCAAAAGGTTTTGGCTCAAGATTATAGATGCCAACCCAAAAGGTTGAAATGGTAAATGTGGTTTTCACCTTGCCCCTCTTCGACTTTGCCCTCTAGCTTCACGATGCCTCCTATATGCTACATGAAATATCAAACTTTTGTTTGCTGAAAATCATCAAAATAGCCCATAGCTTTCTCAATTTGAATTTTATTAGAAAAAATCTCAATCTCAATTACGTCTTCCAATTTTCAATGTTGTACATTGACCAAACAAATGGTGTTTTCAGCAATTAGGAACTCATCCTTGTGCAAGTTAGCCACCCTAGTTTTGTTTTATGCAAATTCATCTTACAGTCTGTACAGTTCATGGTTGGTGATATGCCACATGGTTTAGGAGTGTTGGTGTCTTATGTGAAATGTCCCAAAAATGGGTGATTAGCTGAATATTAGAAATATTTGGAAACCCTACTTCAATATGAAATTTTTTTGATTTAATTGCAGCAAACCCTAGCTGCCAACAACCCTTCAAATATACCTCAAAAATAGCTTTAAAATATGTCAAACCCCAATCAATTAGTAGCCTCTCCAAACATGAAAGTATAGCCCTTCAAAATTAGATTTAATTCTTCAAACCCTAGGCATCCTTGGTTGCAAATTTAATCTGAAAATTATAGATGTCCCCTATGCCACAAATCTTATCAAACCCTCAATAAATTGCATAAATATATTTGCAATAAAAGGCATAATTTTTAATGAATTTTCTAAATGTTTTTATGGCTAAAAAAAGCCCAAAAGTCAAATCGCCCAAGCTAGAAAATTATGAGAAAATTACATAATTCAATTCAAGATAAAATGACCTTCGTAAGAGGTTCAAACCTCTCCCAATGCAAGTTGCCACTATGCAAAAAAATAGGAATAATTCAAAAATTGCCTTTAGGGCACAAAAACCCCCAAAAGCATGAGATTTCACTCCCAAATCAAGTTGTCACTCTCCCAATAGCAAGTCGCCAACCCTAAAATAACCAATTGGTGTCTAAAACACTCTTGAAGGACTAGTTGATTCCAATGATAACCCCTGAAAGAAGTTATCTCAAAGAAGGAAAAGGGTTTTCGTCCCCTAACTTCATTTGCTTGAAGGGTTTCATCTTCAAAGCAAATGACTTAGCGTTTTCATGCTAATAGACCAATTTTCAATATCAAAACATAACATAACCTCTCCAAATGATTCCTCTTTTACTTTTGTAGCCCTCCAAGTGTGGCACCCAAAAGAGAAAGAGAGGGTAACTTAAAATGTTATTTAAAAGACCTTTCCCTATGATCTTTTCTTAAAATCATTTAAGCCTTCGTGACTCTTATAGGTCCCCTCTTTAAGTGAAATAAGAAACATAAAGTAACTTTCTAAAAAGGTACTTTGACAAATATTCAAACGAAACATTCAATACTCCTTTCCCTTTTATGTTTGTCCCTTAACCCCCAGGAGTAAGTTAAGGTTGAGGGTCTTCCAAGATGTCCCTGTTAAAAGAGGGACATGACATTATCAACAAGGGCTATATGACCCAAATGAATGCTTGTCTTTTAGCAATCATACCAAAAAAAAAATTAGCAACAATCATAAAAGGATAAGTAACAACAATTGTACAAGGGAAAATATTCTTCGAAGCCGTACTAGGAAAAATAGTAATAGGGATTGTATGATATAATAAGGGTAGGAATATATATTAATTGTCATATGGATGGGGTTTGCAACAAGGGGAGCCATATGATGCAGAGGCTCGAAAAATAGTAGCAAAAAACGTACAAGGGGTTCTATGATCTGGTCTATAGGCGAGGATGGGTGGAAGGGGTGTAGGATAGTAGTTGTATGTTTCGGGCTAAAAAGAGGGGTCTACAAGGAAGCAATGTATGATGAGTAGTAAGAGTCATATGGTGGAGGTGCAACAAAGGGGTCAAGGTGATTGGCATACAATGGGTAGAGAGAAGGAAAAACATACAAGAGGCTGAGCAAATTGTTTGGCAGCCATTTGGGCCCCTTAAGAAATCTTAGTTGAGACTTTTTGTTTCTTTTTTTTATGAGAGTTAGGGCAAGTGGCTCTTGTTCTTCTTCACTAGGTTGTTGTAATGAATGG
This sequence comes from Torreya grandis, assembly GCA_037957365.1. Taxonomy (NCBI): domain Eukaryota; kingdom Viridiplantae; phylum Streptophyta; class Pinopsida; order Cupressales; family Taxaceae; genus Torreya; species Torreya grandis. The sequence goes on from JARHVA010000188.1 coordinate 5,436,143, forward strand.
TCCACATCGTTTTTATAATTTCTTATTGGGAATTTAGAGGTTTTAACTTCTCTTTATTGATTTTTAGTCTTTCTATTTTTTCATTATGCAACATGTCTGATCCGTACTTATAAAACTTTCTATATACTCAATAATTGTTTTAGTTCTTTCAGTTATCAACCCAGTTTGACTTACAATAGAACGCTCATGGTGGTCAACTTGATCCCAATGAAGCTCAATAATGTTTTTGTTCACCACCTCCTTTCGAAGCCTATATAATTTAAATATTGACCCATTGATTGTGTCCTTGCACAATGTGCCATCTAGGTTTTCCAACAACATTGCTCCATTTTCTATCATTTCATGCCTTTTATATGACCCTTACCAGATAATATAAAATATCCTTGGCTTTATCACACGTCTACCATTGTATTTTTAAACAAATGCCCCTGCATTGAAATTCATGCATTTGAGGTGCTTGACATGCCAGTATTTCTTGTCCCTCTGAATGACCTCAGTTGCCAATTGTGCCATGATTCTCTATTCATCAAGGTTTTTCAACCGCATGAGTTTGAGACTCTTCATTATCAATTTTGTTCTCCACCACACAATTCTTCAATTCGACACTAAATATTGCATGGGAAATGTGGCTTCATGATCGTACATGAGCTGAAATATCACGTGACTAGTCGCTTTGTATGATGTATGGTAAGTCCACCGCATGGCTGGTATCCATTCTTTCTAGTTCACATTGATCCCGTATACTTTATTCGTGGTTTGTGCCTAGTCATTCACACTTTGTTAGTACGTACTAGAGAGCAAGGGGTATATCTTGAACTCTATTGTTATGAGCCAAATCACATGGTTGAAAAAGTGCCCTCATTGGTCGCTTGTGATTTTCTTTGGTATGCTGAACCTTGTGACAATTTATTTGTAGATGAACTGAGTTGCACTCAACACTATTATCAAGGAAGGCTCTGAGTTCTACTCACATAGTGAGGTTTTCTGTAGACACCACCATGTATCTACAATGATGTATCTTGCTAACCTTTAGTGTCTAATGAAGTCAATTGCATGTATTTAAAATAATTCCTATGGCTAGGATGATCATAGGGGCATAAAGTCTCTCATTAATGGTTTCTCCATCCTTTGGTAGGCATTGCACCCCAATATCCATTCCTTTACTTTTTTTTGTAAGATGATCCACCACAAATCCACAATCAATTTTTTTTGTGAAATAGCATCATGTCCCATGTGGCCTTTGGTTGGACCCTCATATGCCTTCCAAATCACGTCCCACATGTCTCTCATTACACGACGCCTTAACAGTTGGTTTGACGCATCTTGTACATGAGCCCATTTTTCAATTGAATGTTCTATCCTTGAGTGCCTTTTTTCTTTGATCACCCTATTGCATGTCCTTAGGAAAGGACGATGTTGGCAGCTGATTGCCAATGTTCTCCTATCAAGATGACATGAAGACAATTTGGAACAAGTGGGCATATAGAAAATCTTCATTTACAAGTGGCTCACCCAAGTTAATTCTTGACAATTAGTTGGAAATGACATAACTCTTGCATGGTTAGACGACTATCTTAAAAGTGCACTCATGTAGCAGTATCAACCACCTACTTCCTTGTCCTTCAATAATAGACTTATTTTCTTAGTACAATGGATGGTGGTCCACAAAGAACTTGAATGGCATTGCAAACACAAATCCCAGAATTTTCGAACGACATTGGACATACACCATCCCAAGAGGCTTTCACCCCTGTGTTCTCTAATTCTTCTTTTCTTTTGATAGTCCAACACACAAGTCGACAAGACCGGTGCTCTAATACCATTGTAATGTCCCCAAATGAGATAAATTAGGGCAAAAAGGTTTTTCCTCAAAATCCTTAAATCTGAAATGAAATCAGCAAGCCCTAAATTGAGAAATAAATTCTCAAAACCCTTATTAATTCAAGAAACCCTAGGCACCAAAAAAAAGGGTTTTATGTGTAAAATTCAATCAATAAATTGCTTCGAATTAATCTGAAAATATGCAAGAAAATTTCAAAATTAAATTCGCACAAATTAATACTTTTTCCCCTTTTTTTGAACCTCCAATGCCACAAAAAGATGACGGAAAAATCTGATTTAATATCAAAAATTCTATTGTTGTTTGAAATAAAAATCCTCTTCAGACCCTTGCTAAGAATAGTTGCGATCCTCCAAAAAATATTAGAAAAATTTCAACTTATTTTAGCATGAAAATTGCCAAATTAGCCCTCCTAGGTCATTCATCCCACTCCCAAAGTGCCTGAAAAAATAGCAGAAAAACATAGGAAATATTCTTGCCTTCTGCAAGTGATATATTCTTCGAAAACCTATTAGAAAAATAAATATTAATTTTGAAAATTATTAATTAATTTTTCTTCTTCAAAACCCTTCACAAATCGTCCAAAACTTCACATGATAATAAAAAAATACCAAATTAAATCAGATTAATTAATTTTTGATTTTTGAACAAATTGAAGCCTTCAAAACCTAGCCCCAAGCTCTCCAAGTGATTCGCTCCACTTGCAAAATTAACACAATAAATTAATGACCTCAAGATGCAAGGAATACCATGAAACCCTCAAAAACATGCACACAAACCTTCTAAAGCAAATCGCCCCACTCCTTAGGGCATAAACAAGCTTTCCTTTCGCAAAGGTAGTGTCAAAACACAACTTTTAGATTGGTCAATCACGAATAGTAGAGAACCTCTATTGGACATACATCTCAATAGTCTTCTTTAAGCATGAAGAACAAAAATATCAAATTCAGCATATCCTTCATTATAGCGTTCGTCATGTATTTATAACTTTTCAAAGGGGGTGAACCACTTTGGAAAAATAAAACACCTTTCCTTATCTTTACTTTAGCTCCCATGCCGATATCTCTTTTTTGAATAATATATTAATTATTGGCCTTAATTAAAATAGTAATAAAAATTACTTAAAGGTAAATAAATTAATATTTAATTCACTTAAACACTTTAGTGGTAAAAACCACTATTAAAATATTTTATTAATTAATTAATAATTGTCTTATGATAAAAATTATTATTTCGACTAATTAATAATAAATAACCAATAAAATAGCATTCCCCAAAAAGGGCTCCTTCTATGGGGAGATAGACTAAAAGTCTTCAATACATGTTTAGTTATGAGGGAAAAATGGGGACATTACAGTCCTCCCTTCCCAAAATTGCTTGCCTTCAAACAATTGGAAATTTGGATGCATTAAATTTTCTTCTTCCTCCTAAGTAGCATCCTCAAGTGGCAAATCCTTCCATTTGATCAATTACTCATTAAGGCTTCGATTATCTTAACCTCTTCTCACGAACCTCCATGATAGTTTCTGGAATCAATATAATTTTGCCTTCCTCATCTAATGGGGGCAGCTCCAAAGAAGCAGTAGTATGCTGCCCAAGAACCTTTTTGAGGCAAGAAACATGAAATACATTATGAATTTTACCTTTTTCTGGAAGCTCTAGTTCATGTGTCAGTTCTCCCACTTTGCCTTTTACTTTGTATGGTTCATAAAATCGTGGTTTCAATTTTTCCGCACCACTTTGTTTGAGTGAAGATTGCCTATAGGGTTGCAAGCTTAAAAAGACCCAATCTCCAATCTCAAAGGACCTTTCCACCCTATGCTGATTTGCATATAATTTTTGTTGATTGTGGGCATTTTGTAAGTTCTCTTTTAGTGCTCTCATGATGTCATAACTTTGTTGTACCAAGTGCTTTGCCCCAGGCACTCTACTATCTATCATAATCAAATCAATGAAAGCATGAGCATCATAATTATAAAGTGCCTTAAAAGGAGTCATACTTATGGACATGTGAAAGGTTGTATTGTAACAATGCTCAGCGATATGCAACCATTTTACCCATGTTGACTGTTGTCATGAAATGTAGTTCCTCAAATATTCTTCCAACCATTTATTCATGTTTTTTGTTTGCGCATCGGTTTGTGGATGATAATTGGTGCTATGAGCGAGCTCAGTATCTTATCAATCTGAGCTCCTAAAAACACTGATTAGACAAGAAAAAGATTGAACTTTCAATTCCAATTGACTCCTATGCATCAGTATTTCATGAAAAGGTTCTATTTGGTGATCAAAGCTTGAGGGAAATGAGGGAATAGGCTTGATTCAAGGCATTAATAGCAACTTACATCTGTCGTAACTTCAGCCAAAAAACATCAAACACAGAACATGACCTGCATAATTTGATCAACTAGTAACTAAATAAGAATCAGGTTTTGATAAGGAAGAAAATTCTATCACATGCAAATCACTGACATAAATACACTATACCAACATTCTGGAATCTGAAAAAATAGTCTTTCTATTTATCTGAAAAAGGTTACAAAACTCAATCTTTGACAGAATTTGGTATTGCCAAAAGAGGGATGATTAAAATGGCTTGGAAAGCCAACCTATATAGAAAAATATACAAAAGCCAAGAAATTGGTGCTGAAAATAGAAGAGATCAACTCCCACATCACCCCAAGTCCAACTTCAGCTATCAAAAGATAACAAAGCCTTCTAATAATATCCTTTTGTCTTATGTCTTGCATGAAAAGCTCTTTGACGTTGGAAAAGGATGGTGAGCCCATTTCATAATCATTATTTAGAATAAACATTAAATTCTTCAAAATTCATTAATCGTGCATGGATCTTTGGTAATTCAATTCTTCCCATGCATGATGCTATGCCAATCTTCAAAGAGAAACTCCACTTGATATGTTTGGACGCTGAGTCAAAACAAGAAAGAGTCCTTGTTTGCATGGAAAACAAGGAAGATGCATGATAAGCTTCATCTAGTCAACTCCATGTTAACTCCTTGAACAACCATCCAACGCTAAACTGCTTGAGCCCTTCATGCATTCGAGTCGCCCTTTTGGAACTGAGAGAGTCGTGCTTGAAGGCAGTTGCATGTCTTTTCCAAGTCTAAATAATTTGATTATTGCATTAAAAACTTGGCGTGCTCCTTACTGCAGTCTAATCTTGCTTGGGCCACTTTGCATGCTCTGAATGTGAGTTGTGAACTACGTCATAGGAGTCAAAAGGAGAAGTCCTCGTTGTCTTCCGTTGATTGGCTATCGAAATCCCATTAAGATCCTTTTGAAAACTTGGCCTTTTCTCATCCGTTGATCTCCTTGCTAGATCTTGACTAGTGTCAAGCTCACGGCAATCTTGATGAACCCTTTGAGATCTTGACCAACGGCTATTTGCAGGAGCTCAAACTTGATGTTTGCAGGTCCATCATTAATTCCTTCGGACTTATGTTTTTGACCACTTTTCCGTGAAAAAGGTCTTCGAAACTTTTCTACCTCTTCTATTTCTTTCGGACTTTTCCTCCTTTCCTTTACTTCGGACAATTTGTCCAAAGGAATTCATATATTTTGGCTATTTCTTTCAGGTTTTTTGGCCTTATGACTTTTCTTTCAAGTTTTTGTCTCTTTCGCCTTTGAACAATTCAAGGAAATAAGGTCTTCGGGTTTTTTGCAATGGACAATTCCTTTTGTCCGAAGGAATTCATGATATGGACTTTTGTAAATTGGTCATCGGATTTCTTTCAATGGTCCTTCAAAAATCTGAAAATACCCTTCGGCATTTTGAAAGTGTCCCTTCAGCGATTTTGAAATGGTCTTTCGTCCAAGAAAAGACCCTTTGGATTTTCAACAAGTGACCCTTCGGGAAAGTTGCAAAGGTCCTCTTGCCCTTCAAAAGAATTAAAATGTACCATTTGCCGAAAGAAATGACCCTTCAAAATTTTGAAGTATACCCTTCGAAACAATTGCAATGCCCTTCGAAAAAGTGAAATGAACCTTCGGGCTCTTTGTAAATGAACTTTCCCAAAGGAAAAAGAACCCTTCGGAATTCTTGAATGAACTTTTTCGAAGAAAAATAAACCCTTCGGAAAAAATGTAAACGTCCCTTTGGATTTTTTGTGAGGGACCTTTTCCTGCGAAAAGTACCTATCGAAAAAATTGTAGTGGTCCACTTTGTCTTTGAAAATGTTTTTTTCCGAAGGGCAGATACCCTTTGGTTTTTCTGAAATGCACCATTCGGAAATTTGAAAATACCCTTCGGCATTTTTGAAAATGTCCTTTCGGCTTTCAACATGGTCTTTTTCGAAAAGAAAATGACCCTTCAGGTTTCTTGCAATGGACTTTCCCAAAGGGAAAGAGCCCTTCGGAAAGTGAAATGAACATTTTGAAAGGAACATACCCTTCGGGAAAGTTGTAAAGTACCTTTCAGTTTTTCTGCGTTCTTCAATTAGCATAGACAATTTGTCTGAAGGAATTCCTATCTTCGGACTTTTTGTAATTGACTTTTCTGAAGGCAAAGAACCCTTCAGATTTTTTGATATGGTCCTTCATGCATTTTGAAATGGTCATTTTTCTTTCGAAAAAATTGAAATGGTCCTCGGAACTTTGAAAATGACCCTTCGAAAAAATGAAAAGTGCCCTTGCTTTTGAAGATGCCCTTCGAGCTTTCTGTTTGGACAGTTCTCCCGAAAGAAAGTGACCATTTGGACTTAAACAATTCCTTCGAATTTTTCAGGACCAATAACTGACTCACAAGACGAACTAGCATGATATACAAAGTTTTGAATGGTAGAGGTGACAATTTGACCTGCAAAGTCAAAATTGTCAATATTTTGGCAACTCAACTGGGAAGCATACCTGCTATGCTTGAGAACCAGACCATTTACATGACTCCTGGACTCAAAGTAATGAAAAATTTGATCCATGATTGCAAATTCTCTTTTGACTCGGCATGAAGCAACCTTCATCTTCCAAAATAAGAAGGAAAACACACAAAGCAAGGAAAACTAACTAAAGAAAGTAAATGTGTAAACAAAGCACTTATTTGGAGCAAAACAGAACTAAACTAATGTGCTTGAAGAACACTTGAAGGAAAACAAACTATGTACAAGAAACCTTGCTCTGCAATAGCAATGTTTTAAATGTATTCCATTGACTGGGATTGGAAGCTCCTCACTATCCATCTTTGCAAGTTGGAAGGCATTGAGGGATTTGCAACTGGAGATTGTGTATAGGCCACTTTAAAGGGAATCAAACTTTGTGTGCCTTCCTGGTTTAACTCAATCCTCATCCCACTTGAGGACCATATCTCCCTCTTTGAAACTTCGTGACAAAGCTCCTTTGTCAAAAGCTCTCTTCACTTGTGCTTGATGAATTTTCATGGCTAGCATGGACTGATTTTTTATCTCTTCCAACTCCATAAGCTCAGCATACCTGATTTTCATAAGCTCATTCTCCAACAATTCAAGCTGATGCATTAGTTCCAAAGCAGCAAACTCAAGATAAAAGGTTAACATTGCTTCCTTACCATATACCAGCTTGTATAGAGAGTTGGCTATTGATCTTTATAGGTGATCCTATCAGCCCATAGAGCTGACTTCAACTTGAGATGCCATGACCTCTGATTGTCTTCAATAGTCCCTTATGATCTTCAATAGGGTTCTTATTTGTAGATTCAACAAGGCCATTGCCTTCTGGATATGAAATATTCCGAGCCAATTTTTTTCAAATTTTCAATTACAATCAGCAGAGCAATACACAGTCGTTAGGGTTAGCCTTAAACCAAATGATACTGAAGCAACTCTAACCAGAATGTACACCAAGATTCTGAGGAGGCCAAGGTGTGAGCATTGGTCAGAGGATCTGAATGCAGAAACGGAACTGGAAGGAACTCTAACCAAGAATGGCACCGATGATGGTGAGCATATGGTCAGAGGATCTTCTACTACTACAGGTACTGGAAAAAATCAACACCAAGTATGTGCTACCCAATCCAGTATGGAGTTGAGGCGACCATATGGTGGAGTACTAAGAATTACAATGCTAAAAGAAACTCAACACCAAGTATGTCCTACCCAATCCAGTATGGAGTTGAGGCGACCATATGGTAGAGTGCTACGAATTACAATGCTCTGAAGGGAAATAAGCAAGAATGTTGAAATACTCAACGTCAAGAATATGCTTTCAAACCCGAAAGAGAATGGAAGCTACCATATGATGGAGATGTAAAGTATTACAATGCAGTTTTAGAATATAAGATCAGCATTACAAATCATAATTAAGCAAGATTAAAGAACTGTGGTCAGTACTACTGCCAGCTTCCAATATGATAAAGAATTCCCCTGCCAAGAGCATAGAATTAGAACCATTCAACGAGCATTTTAATAGAGAATTCTCCTTGCTTAATGGAAATACCGAAACTGATTTCTTCTCTCAAAAAAACGAATTCAAGATTCTAGTTTGTTCAGATCTGCACTTTTAAATGTAAAACTAATGACCTGAGATCACACTAAAATAGACATATCTCTCACACAACTCATCTAATTGACGTGAAACGAAAAGCAAAAGACCCTAATGATGAAGGCGCCCAAGATTGGAACACAAAACAAACGCAAAAGGTTTTATTTAATTTATGCACGAATCCCAATGCAACCACAGAGGGTACAGCCCAACGAGAGGGGCGATTTGCCTTTAAAAATCGCAGCCTTCATTAAAAATTCTACAACTTATAGAAAAGGAGCGCCCTTCACAAACAGAGAGATATAGACAATAACCATAATGAATTTTTTTGTATTTTTTGACTTATGAACAAAAACACAGTCTGTGGTGATGAATATGAAATTCCTGAATTTCTCAAAAACTGATTTATAAAACACACACTGACTACAATGCACAAATTCTACATACAAAACAATCAAACTACACTATCTCACCACTAGTCGCTATATTTCAAGCGAGAAGCAATGCCAAGCTAGGAGGCTTTCATTCCTCGAAGCAATCCCAAAGCCAATCCGGCAGCATAACATTCCTGTAGCTAAAGATGATCCAAGTGAGGACCAATGGCTTCCTTTTATAATTTTCGTTTGACCCTTCTAGAAACCCTATTCTCCAATAGGTGGCGTCCCACTTTCCCAAGCAAAATTTTGACTTTATATTATAAACTTTATTTCCTCCTTGAAGTTGGCGCCCAACTTAAGCTTGGATTAAATCTTTAATAAGAATTATAATTAATTCTTTCAATGAGGCGCCCACCCCATAAAGAACATCTTTTAAAACAACTTAAAGTGAAGTAGCGAGGCCAAGGGGAAAGTCAATGTTAAAATATAACATTAAAACATGACTTAATTAAAATAATTCGACTTATCTCTCCATTTGTGCCCCAAAGCCCAAAAATGAGTAAACCAACTGATCAAACTGAAATGGAAAGCCAATTGTGCCGAAACCAACAAGACCACTGCCAGAAATAGAATTTACTAAAAATAGTAAATCCCTGAAGATGCTCAAAATGCCAAAAAGAACATATCACTGCGAAGCTCTCTGAAAACCCAGAAAAAACCCGCCATTGAATCAACCAACCTCAAGCAAGAGCATCCTTCAAAACAAGAAACCCTAATTTTACCTTCCGAGTAGCCTACGGGTCTCAGGAATAGGCCAACGGTCACTGGAAAGATGATGCTCAAGAAGGGGACATTACAGGATAATAGTTTGATGAAGTGCTAAGATAAATCCCATGTTGGACAGCCCATTGACTGATCCTAGTTCCCACAAAGCCATTGCATTATCAGAAATAATAGTTGAAGGAACTCCAAATCTCGTAAGCAAACCTTCATAGAAATCTAGAACATTGGTTTCGTTTGTTTTTTTTAATACCACTGCTTCTGTCCAATGTGTGAAGTAATCTGTAGCAGTTAGAATCCATTTATGTCCTGAACTGGAAGGAGGATGTATGAGACCAATAAAGTCCAACTCCTATTGGACAAAACGTTGATCCACCGCAATTAGTTGAAAAGGTAAGGCTGCAAGTTTCACTTTTTCTACAAACATAGCACACTGTTTGCACTTCCTTACCCATGCATGGCAATCACCAAATATACTAGGCCAATAGTACCTGTTATAGCACAGAATTGCACCCCTGTGGGAGAGTTTTTCAAGCTCTCCCACTTCCGGCAATAAGCATGGGGACAACCTCAGGCTGTGGGTATCCTGTAGTGAGGTTGAACCTCTAGGCTTTTTAATGAGGCTAGTTCCTCAAGTGCTTCACTTCAGCACTTGATTCCCACACTAAAATCTACTGTTGACCAAGGAAAAGGGAGAGAAGGATAACATAAAAATGAAAATTGAGCTAAGGGAGGTGATGCACCAAAATTATGGGTTGATCTACCCTGTTCGACTCTTAGAACACTAATGAAACAAGCAAAAAAAAAAGATTCAAGCCCCCAAATATATGTCATACATCAATGTTTCATGAGGAGGTTCACCAAATGATTTAAGCTGAGGGAAATGAAGGGGTAGGTCTGGAGTAAGACACTAACCAGTCATAGTATCCACATACGGGCTTCCATCGAGAGATGTAAAACACTAAACATGACCTGCATAACAAGATGAGCTAGTAACTAGGTGAGACTATAATTTGACAAGGGAGAAAACTCTACCACATGCACAACTCTGACATGTACACACTATACCAAAACAATGGAGTCTAAAACATAGTCTTTTATTCATATCAAAAGGTTACAAGCTCTGTCTTGACAGAATTTGGTCATGCCCAAGGGAGGGAGCAGAGAGAATACAGAGAGCGATCCCCGCACCACCTTTTTGGCTCGAGAGCCTCTATTTATATGGCTAAGAGAGAAAGAGAAAATCCCATAATTGCGTGAGAGCAAGGAGAAGAGAAGTTGTTGATGACTATCGATTGTACTCGAGCTCCCTTTTGCATTAAAAGCATGCAATTGCCTTGACCACGAGATGTACCGTCCAGAATCGCCACCCATCTCCTCAAGCTCCTTATGCATTCAATTCTCCTATTTGGAACTGAGTGAGCCATACCAGTGGTAGCTGCATATCCCTGCCAAGTCCGAGTGTTTTGATCTTTGCATTAAAGCTTAGCGTGTTCTTTATTGCAATTTGGACTATCCCAATCAGTCTTTGCATGTTTGTTGCTCCACCTGGATGCATCTAATCCTTGTGTGATCACTTTGCATGTTTTGGAAGTGAGTTGTATGTACTTGTGCCATTTATCCTTGATTGATTGGCCCTTTGGATTTACGTTTGGAGAGGACTTGTCTTTTTGAGAACTTGAGAAGCACTTCTAAGACCAAATCGAGCTTTTGATGTCTCACAACTTATGAAGTAATTAAGTGGTGCTCCTTAGAGAACCCGAAATACACTGCCTAGACCAAATTAGCCTTTCCAAGCCCCACTACTTCAGATTTATCATTAATTGCAACTTATAAAGTGAAATAAGTAGTGCACCTCCGGAAACCCGAAATACACTGCCCAGACCAAATCGGGCTTTCCAAGCCTTCTTGCTTGCTTCGGTGTTTCAACTGCTGATTACTTATAAGGTTTTTTAAGTAGTGCTCCTTTGGAAACTCAAAGTATAAATACTTTGCCATTTTTCTTCCTGAGTTATGTCCATTTTTTTCAAACTAGCAAAATTTTGGTATGTGGGCCAAAAATGGCTAACAGTACCCACCTCTAATGATCTTAAGGGTTGTAGTTATTGCGGAAAAATGTCCTCCACTATGTCCATCATGGAATTCTTCAAGCAATCTATGAGTTTGGCTTGGCTCTATACATCTTAGCAACATGCCATTGATATCTTCTTTGAACAATACACCATCAATAAGCAAAAATGGAATTGATTACAATCTGAAATATCTTCTTTTTGAAGCACTTAGATGAGAGGGATAAATACCATCTTGGATATAGCTTACTAAGTCATGAAACTAATTGGAAGGTGAGGTATGACCAGCTGCAACCTCTTCATCATTTGACACCAAAACAACTTCATTAGTCTCTTGCAAGTCTTGAGCTAGATGCTCACAAAGTCCTTTGCCTATAAGTAGCTTTGTGACCTTAATTTCCACATCATACTCCATTACCTTGGTTATCAAACTAGCTCTCTTCTCATTTATATCTTTGTTCAAAAGGAACTCCTTGATGCTTGGATGAGAAACCATTAGGTGTATCTTATTGTTAGACAACAAGTATCTAAATTTTTTAAGAGACCTTATAACTAAAAGAACATATTTTTCAACAAAAAAATACCTTGTTCCATACTCTTCCAAGCCTTGACTAAAGAAAGCTATTGGTTGTTCCAAAGCCTCATGATTTTGTTGCATAAGAATGCCTGAAATGGTGTCTATGTTGGCATATGCATACAAAATGAAATCTTTTGTGAATTCTGGATTTATAAGTGTAGAAGCATTAACTATAGCCTTCGTAATATCTTCAAAACTTTTAACTCCTTTGGACCAATTGAAGCTCTGATTCTTCTTTAGCATGGTTGTAATTGGCTTAGCTAAAACGGCAAAATTTGAAATATATCTCCTTATGAAATTGATTTTCTCAAAGAAGCTTTGCATAGCCTTTTCGTGCTTAACCAAGGAGAGTGCAAGAATGGAGTCTACCCTTTCAGAATCTATGCTTAAACCATACTTCGAAACCACATGTCCAAGGAGCTTACCTTCATGAACTGAGAAGACACATTTTTTGGGATTTAGAGATACCCCAAATTGCCTACACTTTTCAAACACTTGCTTGAGATGAACCACGTGATCCTCTGCACTCTTTGAAAACACTGTTATATCATCCAAATAAACAAGTACAAACTTTTTAAGAAGGCCTTGGAATACCATATCCATGGCTCTCTGAAAGGTTGCTCCAGCATTAGATAAATCGAATGGCATCTTTCTGTATGCAAAATTTTCTCACTTGGTTGTGAAGGCTATCTTCATATTTACCCTCTTCCTTGACCAAAATATGATTGTAGCCATTATATCCATCCAACAAAGAAAACCTCTCTGAACCTGCAACCAACTGTAAAATTTGTTCCATTGATGGCAATGGATAGTGATTTTTAAGTGAAGCCCTGTTCAAATCACGAAAGTCAACACACAATTTAATCTCACCGTTCTTCTTCCGTACCGGAACAAGATTTGCCACCCAAGTTGAGTGCTTAATTGGAAATATAATAGCTGACTCTATGAGTTTGTGAAGTTCAGCTCTCATCAAAGACTCAAGCTTAGGATTAATGGTTCTTTGTTTTTGTCTCATTGATTTAGTTTCAGCCTCTAACTCAATGGTGTGTTGAGCTAACCTTAGGTCAAATCCCTTGAGATCACTATATTGCCATGCAAATACATCAGCAAAACTCGTGCATAACTCAATGAAAACTTTTTTTTATGGAGTGCACACCTTATCCAATTTCAAAAACTTACCAACTGCAATCTCTACATTGGCATAGTGGTCTTTTTTTGTTGACAAGGATGACTTCTTCCTTAACTCGTCATCACCACTGAAAATGTTCTCAAGTGTGACCAATCCCTTGGGCAACTTATTTATTTTTAGTTGTACAACCTGATCACCATACTATTGCAAATACTTTGATTGGTTTCTTGAAGAAAACTCAGCCTCCTCTTGCAAGAATCTCACAATTTGATTGTCATCTTAGAACACCTGTCAATTCTCATGATTATCTAGAACAGAAGACCTTACAACCACCTTTATATGTGATTGAATTTTCTCGCTCTTTATATCAGTTGGAATGCTAAATTGTGACCCAATGGCAGCCAACCTATCTGCATGTTTATTCTTGCCTCTTGGTATTCCCTGAATGTTAAAAGCTTGAAAATCTTCCAGTAAATCTCATATTCTATGCTTGTAAGATTTAAGCAACAAATTTTTACATACATTTAAACCTCTTGGTGAACTATAAGTTCACTATCACCAAAAACTTGTAAAAATTTGACTTTCATCTTCTTAGCCCACTGCAAACCGTGAACTAGTGCTTCATACTCAGCAACATTGTTTGAACAACCAAACTGAAATTTAATAGAAGAGAAATACCTTTGCTTTGTTTAAAAAACTAACATCATTCCAGCTCCGGTACCATGTTTATTATTTGATCCATCAAAGTACAATTGCCACAAACCTTCACTAGATTCATCATCTTTAACCATCGCTGGGATTGGTACATCATTCTCATGAAGGTAATACACACCAAGTCCTTCAATTAACTTATAAGGATCATGCTCATGCAAAGTGGAAGCCTACTCATCAAGAAACAAATCTGGAACTCCATCCAAAGGTGATCCATTTTCTACTCCACTAGTTTCTAGTACATCATCTGAGATGATATAGTTAGTGTTCACAACACTTGGCCTATATGGCTCCATATGGAAACGTGCAATAGGTTCAGAATGAATCATTATCTTGGTACCATACCTAGCTATGAACAACAAATAAGTCTAATCAGCTAATAAATATCCCCCAATCTTTGAGATGAAGTCCCTTGAAAGGCACAGCAAAGTAAAGAGGCAAGTCTACCACAACATCCTGCTGAATAGTAACATTGGGACAAGCATGTAATGTCAATTTTAGATTTCTGATGATGCGTACCGTCTTTGTTGGTGACCCATCCAATTGCAATACCCCCTTAGTGTTTGGCTCATAAACAAAGCCGAGCTTGTCCGCAATCTATTTAAGCATGACTATACTACTAGCTCCACTATCCACCATATTATTTATAGAATATTAGGGGGACCAAGGCCACATTCATTCAAAATAATAATAATCTCCTTGTGAAACCTTTTTATAGGTGTTATGGGATAAGCAAAGATCAAACTCAGCATCTTTTAGTGACACCTGTTTAAAGGCACTAGAAGACAATCAAAGTAAAATGTTAACATCTCTTTTTGAAACCTTCTCAGAGGTGTTATAAGATGATCAAAACAAATTCATTGGTGAAAACCTCATTGAGGCACCAATAACTAAGAACAAAAGTTCTTCATTAGATCAAATCAAAATAGCTTCCAATCTACAACATAATCATATGGTAGCTACTCTCAAGATCAAGCAATAGAATAATTTGATGGTCTTATCGAGATCATCTTCAAAGGTCTTTAGCCCTGCCACAACCAAAATTATGTCAAATCTGGTATCTACAACATTACATGTGACTAAAAGTCCCAATATTCATTTGTTTCCCATTCATTATACATTTCATTATACCTCAATTCTATCCATCTTTGCCATTTTATTTACTTGTTGCTTAGTTGGCTGGTCCGAATTAGCTAAGACAACACCTTTTTCGACCGGTTTTAGAGACAATTTGAGAGTTGAAAGCTCTTGAATGAGTATATTTTTTTTTCTTGGGATGGAAAGAGAATCCCACATGCTAATGCTAATATTAGACTTCTTCATATGATCCACTATACTGAACTGAGATCCACCAACTTTTGGTCGCACTTTTTGAAGAACTGGCTGATCACAAACTAGAGGTATTCAATGAACTTTACTAACCTCTATATTTTGATTTTTCTTTGTAGAGGCAGCAAGTTGTTCTTTTGTACTCTTAGAAACAACATTAGTACATGAAGCATTTGTCACCTCTTGAGGCTCATCAATGGCTCTTCTTTTAGCTTTATTTACATCTGCAATTTGACCACTTGTATTATTAGTTTCAACACCCTGAGTAAAAGCAACGTGATCATCCACTTGTCAATTTATATTAATGGCATCAAGCTGCCCTTGAACTTGTTGAGTCTCTCCTTGTGATGCCAAACTTGTATCTTGGTACTAACCTCCTTGAAAAGAAAACTCTTCTTGTGTTATTTGTGGCATAGTGATGTTTTGTGATACCAAGGCTTGGTTTTGAGCATCATTGAGATTTAAAGACTGTCAATCTAAATCCTGCATCAAGTTGTTTTGAGGTGGAGTGAGAACAATGGCTTTTGAAGTGGATGGAGCATTAGGATCAAGGGTAACATAAGGCTTAGTTGGAGTTATGGCTCTTTGTGTTTGATAAGGTGGTTTATTCTCTTTGAAACCTTAATAAGGAGGCCTTTGATCTTTGAAGGGTTGATAACTGGTCTGATTTTGTTGTTGATAGGGCCTATTAGCCTGATATTGTTGTCTTTTGAGTTGTACTATTTCATTCCCAAAGGATTGTAACAAGCTTTTCAACTCTCCTATCTCACTAGCTTGACTAGTAGGGGCTGCAATTTGAGCTTGAGGTGATGGAATAGGAGCTAAGGATGGGATCTGAGGAATTTGAGGGGCTGGGATGGACTTTATTTCTGGAAATATAGGCATTAGAGGTCTTGGAAAAAGCTTACCAGCTTGTATTAAACTATTCTCCGCCCTTATTGCAATCTCATAAGCATTTGGCAAGGTAGTACCACCAATTGACTGTATCATCGCACTAATGTCAGAGTTAAGGGCTTTCAAATAGTACAGAAATGCATATTCAGGGGATGGCCTAATCAACACAGGGATTTTGATCCATGTTTTTTGGAATTTGAGGTTAAAATCAAATATGAACTCATGAAGAGCTTTGTTTATGGCGGTTAATTGTTCAACTAAAGATAGGACAAATCTGATCACCTAAGGCTGCATCCAATTCGTCCCAAGTAGAAATAGAGTTTAGTGGGAGGTTTCTATACCATTGCAATGCTTTTCCTTTGAAGGAAGCAGCAAGCAATCTAATAGCAACATTATCCTCAACAACATTATGGACTGAACAAAAATTAGCTACATCTTGGATATGCTCAATAAGGGTCGTTTGACTTTCTCCTAAAAAGAATGAGATACTTTTGAGAGCAGACACAACAATGTCATCAAACTGGGCTAGATTTAGCGGACTACCTTTATTAAATGGAACAAACACCTGGTTTTTGATGGCCATTTGGATAGTGGGGATTGTAGTGCCTAGAACAATAGGATAACTAGGGGACAAATATTTCTTTTGAGGATATAGATTTGCCCTCCTAAACCTTGATCTCTTATAAGATATAAATTCAAAAGGAATACCTTTACTAATTGACCTTGTGGTAACCTTTGGCATGAAAGGATTGCTTGAATGGTGCTATGAACCTTGCAACCTAAAGAATTTTTAGCTTGTGATGAAGATGAATATTCTCATCTGCTACAACGGCTTCTCCTCAGCGTCAAACTTCTTCAGATATGCAAAGAATTTCTTTGATGTCCCACCGGGTGTGCCAAAAACTATTGTCAATTAGACTCACACCCTTGTGAAGGTAGTTTCAGGCCTTCACAGTCTGTTGAAACATGGAAACAATCATAGGTTGTGGGTGACCTAATTAGCGAATTGAGTCTCTAGATTCTAAGGGCTAGCTCCCTTTGGTGTATCAATTAAGATCTCTACTCTACGCTACAAACTACCGAGAAAAGAAAAAAATGGAAACTTGAAGGAAAAAAATCCTATCTAACGATGGTGATACACTTGTATTTTGGTTCATCCACTCAATTTGAGCTCCTAAAAACACTGATTAGACAAGAAAAAGATTGAACTTTCAATTCCAATTGACTCCTATGCATCAGTATTTCATGAAAAAGTTCTATCTGGTGATCAAAGCTTGAGGGAAATGAGGGAATAGGCTTAATTCAAGGCACTAACAGCCACTTACATCCACTGTAACTTCAGCCAAAAGACATCAAACACAGAACATGACCTGCATAATTTGATCAACTAGTAATTAGGTAAGAATCAGGACTTGATAAGGAAGAAAATTCTATTACATATGCAAATCACTAACATAAATACACTATACCAGCATTCTGAAATTTGAAAAAACAGTCCTATTTATCTGAAAAAGGTTACAAAACTCAATCTTTGGTAGAATTTGGTTTTACCAAAAGAGGGATGATTAAAATGGCTTGAAAAGCCAACTTATATAGAAAAACATACAAAATCCAAGAGATTGGCACTGAAAATAGAAGAGGAGATCAACTCCCACATCACTCCAAGTCCAACTTCAACTATCAAAAATAACAAAGCCTTCTAATAATATCCTTTTGTCTTATGTCTTGCATGAAAAGCTCTTTGGCCCATTTCATAATCATTATTTAGAATAAACATTAAATTCTTCAAAAATCATTAATCGTGCATGGATCTTTGGTAATTCAATTCTCTCCATGCATGATGCTACGCCAATCTTCAAAGAGAAACTCCACTTGATATGTTTGGAAGCTGAGTAAAAACAAGAGAGAGTCCTTTGCATAGAAAACAAGGAAGATGCATGATAAGGTTCGTCTAGTCAACTCCAAGTAACTCCATGTTAACTCCTTGAATAGCCATCCAACGTTAAACTGCTTGAGCCCTTCATGCATTTGAGTCTCCCTTTTGGAACTAAGAGAGTTATGCTTGAAGACCGCTGCATGTCTTTTCCAAGTCTGAATAATTTGATTATTGCATTAAAAACTCGGTGTGCTCCTTACTGCAATCTAATCTTGCTTGGGCCACTTTGCATGCTCTGAATGGTTGCTATGAACCACGTCATAGGAGTCGAAAGGAGAAGTCCTCGTTGTCTTCCGCTGATTGGCTATCGAAATCCCATTAAGATCCTTTTGAAAACTTGGCCTTTTCTCATCTGTTGATCTCCTTGCTAGATCTTGACTAGTGTCAAGCTCACGACAATCTTGATGAACCCTTTGAAATCTTGACCAACGGCTATTTGCAAGAGCTCAAATTTGATGTTTGCGGGCCCGTCATTAATTCCTTCGGACTTATGTTTTCGGTCACTTTTCCGTGAAAAAGGCTTTTGGAACTTTTCTGCCTCTGTCTATTTTTTTCGGACTTTTCTTCCTTTCTTTTCCTTCGAACAATTTGTCCGAAGGAATTCATATCTTTTGGCTATTTCTTTCGGGTTTTTTGGCCTTAGGACTTTTCTTTCAGAGTTTTTGTCTCTTTCACCTTTGAAAATTCCTTCGAACAAAAAGTTCGAAGGAAATTAGGTCTTCGGGCTTTTTGCAATGGACAATTCCTTCGGACAAATTGTCCAAAGGAATTCATGAATGGACTTTTGTAAATTGCCCTTCGGATTTTTTGCAATGGTCCTTAAAAAATCTGAATATACCCTTCGGCATTTTGAAAGTGTCCCTTCAGCAATTTTGAAATGGTCTTTCGTCTGAGAAAAGACCCTTCGGATTTTCAACAAGTGACCCTCCGAGAAAGTTGCAAAGGTCCTCTTGCCCTTCAGAAGAATTGAAATGGACCATTTGCCGAAAGAAATGACCTTTCAGAATTTTTGAAGTATAACCTTCAAAACAATTGCAATGCCCTTCGGAAAAGTGAAATGAACCTTCGGGCTTTTTGTAAATGACCTTTCCTGAAGGAAAAAGAACCCTTTGGAAATCTTGAATGAACTTTTTCGAAGAAAAATAAACCCTTCAGAAAAAAATGTAAAAACCCTTCGGATTTGTTGTAAGGGACCGTTTCCTGCGAAAATTACCTTTCGAAAAAATTGTAGTGGTCCACTTTGTCTTTTAAAATGCCTTTTTCCGAATGGCAGATACCTTTCAGCTTTTATGAAATGCACCATTCAAAAATTTAAAAATACCCTTTGGCATTTTTGAATATGTCTTTTCGGCTTTTGACATGGTCTTTTCCGAAAAGAAAATGACCCGTAGGGTTTCTTGCAATGGACTTTCCCGAAGGGAAAGAGCCCTTCGAAAAAGTGAAATGAACCTTCTAAAAGGAACATACCCTTCGAGAAAGTTGTAAAGTACCTTTTGGCTTTTCTGCTTTCTTCAATTTCCACGGACAATTTGTCCGAAGGAATTTCTATCTTCGGACTTTTTGTAATTGACTTTTCTGAAGGAAAAGAACCCTTCGAATTTTCTGATATGGTCCTTCATGCATTTTGAAATGGTCCTTTTTCCTTCGAAAAAATTGAAATGGTCCTTGGAACTTTGAAAGGACCCTCCGAAAAAATGAAAAGTGCCCTTGCTTTTGAAGATGCCCATTGGGCTTTATGAAAATGCCCTTCAGTCTTTCTGTTTGTACAATTCTCTTGAAAGAAAGTGACCATTTGGACTTAAACAATTCTTTCGGACTTTTCAGAACCAATAACTGACTCACAAGGCGAACTGGCATGATATGCAAAGTTTCGAATGGTAGAGGTGACAATTTGACCTGCAAAGTCAAAATTGTCAACAAGTTTGGCGGTACAGCCCTCAATGATGTACTTGGTTCAACATAAACTCTTAAGAGCCACAAATGAAGAGGTAAGACTTTTGGTTATTAGTTGTATCAATGAAATTTTGAGACTAATTGCTTCTGAGGTTCCTTATAGTGACAAAATCATGAGAGAAATATTTCGGCTGATTGTGGAGAGCTTTCGAGGTCTTGAAGATAACATGGGAGACTCCTTTGCTAGAAGGGTCACTTTGCCTGAGACTATGGCAAAAATCAAGGTATGTGTTTTAATGACAGATTTGGATTGTGATGAGCTTATTGTTGAAATGTTTCAACATTTTCTTGCAGTAGCATGTAGGAATTCTACCCAAAATATTGTAAATCATATGCAAAAAATCATGAGTTTGATACTCAAAGAAAGTGATGGTCTTTTTGAACCTCTATTGTCTACTTTATTGGCTGGTTTGTGGTTAAAAAAGGAAAAATTTCTAGCAGCACATATGATATTTAGAAACATGGTTAATGAGTGTGAAGAAGTGTTAAAACCCTATTTGATAATTGAGCAGGTTGAGGAAAAGAATAAAGGGACAACCCTTCATGAGGCCTCCTATAAAAGAGGCAATGAAACAAAAAAGTAAGAATTTGATGGACAGCTCATAAAGCTTTGATGATAAAAAATAGAAAAAAATCGATGTGTAAGGATGCAAGGATGAGCAAGGTGAAAATATTTCATTAATTGACAATGTTTCCTTATCTTTTAATGGTTGCATGCATGTTAGTAATGTGACAGAAAAGGAAATCATGGAATCTACACCTCAAGGGGAAGAAAATTCAGATTTACAAGTTGAGAAAGAGAGTTTGGTGGATGAAGCACCAATTTCACATGAGGATAGTGGTATGCAGCTAGCTGTCTTTTCCGGAACAGCAGTACATGAGCAAATCAATGATGTTTATGGTGCTAGCAAGAGTTATGAAAGTACTCCATACATGTGCACACAAGGTATAGATGAAAGTGAAGCAAAAAGGAAATCTCTTATGGTAAACAAAGGATCTAAGAGTGAAGATTTTGCACCATCTTTCAGATCTCCATTGACTGATATTCAGTCTGCTAGGACAGCCACTAAGAGTAAGCAATTTGTCTATCTCTATAGCAAGGATTTGTTGTACCACCATCATACTTTGTTCTTGCATTGTTTTGATCATCATGAGTATTATGCTAACAAAGGAGATTATGAGGATATTTTGCATGGTTTAAAGGACACAAAAGGCTCATTTATTTTCATCAATCGATATGATAGAGGGATATTTGAGGAGTATGAGGAAGAAGGATGAAAGGAACAATGATAGAGTTGTTATGAGACATCATAGACAGCAATGTGCTTGCAAAAAAATTGACACTACAACACAAATGGTAAGTTTTTTTAGTTCTGATTTTTGTCATATTGATGATATTGAGAGAGATGAGATGAAAATCGATTGCCAAGGGAAAAAGCTGGAAAAAGTGGTAAGAAATCTGATTTTTTTTTCAGTTCAAATTTTTTGAGTTAACAAAACAAGTTCAGCCACATAAAAGAGGGAAAATTTGGCACTTTCAGGGCACGCTACACCCATGTTGGAGAAACTTTGTACCAAGGTGCATTCTGAAAATTGTCACACAAGAAAAATTGAATTAACATAGCAGGTACAACAGTATAAAAAAAAGAATAAAACTCGATATTGGTGAGGTTTGTTTGATGATGCATACATGTGTGAGGAAGATAACAAAGGGCAGCTAAGAAGAGGACATTCATTTTACATAAGGTGATTCCTACCTATGAGTTTAGGTGATTGTATTATACATTTGCAAGGTATGTTTTCCAATTTGGTTAAGCTCGTTTTCTTTATACCAATGGAAGGACTATTTTTACAAAATAAAGGATTGATGTTGTGTAAAGGTCCTAGCACACCTTGGAATGCACACTATAGGAGCACACGTCCTCTAGTGTTTTTCCATGAGATGAATTTAATGATGGGCAGCCTTGCTAGGCATATTAATTTGATTCAATTTTGTAGTTCTAATATTCTTCATATGGGGCATAAGTCCATAATGGTTTGTTGGGAAAAACATGAGGTAGATCCTATTGCTTGTGTATGCTATGAAGATTTTCAGTTTGCAAACAAAAAGAATAATATTGAGCTCACTAATTTCAAGTTGGGATATGAACAAGGCAAATTTGATATCACTGCCTCTATGTTGGAAATTCAGTTTGTTATAGTTGGCACATATGCAAATGTCAAAAATTATGAAGGAAAGGATTCAATGCAAATTCTTTCAAGGTATGAAGCTGCTGTATTTTTGTTTAATGTCATGATTGACACACTAATTGCCGCCCAAAAAACAAGGATTGACATGAAGGGGATCAGTTTTTATGTCTTGGTAAGATTTATGGCTAAAAATAAGGAATTTTCAGCCCTCTTATTGTGGTCACAAAAAGGTTGTTCAAGGATTTTTGATCATAACAGCGGCTGCAAATTAATTAGGATTGCTGATTGCAAAGGGAACAGCCCTCTTATCACTTCTATTTCAGTCATTAAGGGTCGCCCAGGATTTATAATTTGCTAATAAAAGGGATTTTGTTTTTTTTGTTCCAAAGAGGTTTGCAATCATTTCCAAGCCATTGTTAAGGAAAAAGAAACAAGATTACAGTAGTGTACAGGTCAGCATGTTTGAGGTTTGGAAACTTCTTCAAAAAAATGGAATTCATGAGAGGATTACAAGCAAGAGAAGAGAATCTAATGTCATGTCAACAAGGCATGAAGATGAGATCACAAAAGTGTTGTTAAACACTACACTCTTCTCTAACTTGTTTGTTCCATGTGTAGGTATGGAAAGATCAAAAACAAGAAAGAAGATTGCAGAAATTATAGATCAACCAAAGTACATCAAAGGCATGAGTTTTTGTTGGCAAGAGATCTCACATTTGAGCGGCACGAGATCAAGGCTTTGGGGTCACTACATCATGTCTTCTCTCTTAGACATGGTTCTTGGGCATATGAGCTTGCATTTGCTTGAGAGCAAGCAAATTTGGGAAGGGAGGACTGTAATGTCCCCTTTTTGGAAGTTAAAGTAATATTATTGCTAAGATAGAAAGTATTTTTAAATACTTAAAAGTAAAGGCAATTAATAGAAAGAACACTTGATGTTATAAATTTCACTTAAGTTGAAGCCTTTTAAGGGTCATCGATATGTAAGGCTTAAAGTAAAATTATGAGTTACTTTCAATAATTTTAAATTAACTCTTCCCTCCAAATTGGGCACTACACTTAGAGGAGGCTATTTAAAGAGGATGAGGGCTTATTTGAAGTTATGTTGATTTGGATATTTGGAAAAAAGGTCAAGTATGTCAAGCTTGATTATTTTCGGCATAGTTCATTGGAGAATGTTACCCTCCAAAAGCTATGATGCTCTATAAATGGTGTCTATCAACACCACCTATTGAAGGAAATCTTAGGAATCTATTTGAAGTATCGATTGAATTTTCTTAGCTAATATTGCAGTGGTAGCGAATCATTTTGGAGGACAAAGATCAAGCAAAATAGAAGGGTTTGTAGTCCCAAGGGTTGGCAAATGAGAGTGAAGGTCAAGCAGCGCTGTCTAGACCTAGAGCAAACCACTCAAGGGTTGGAAAAGACTTCAATTTGGAGGAATGGTTGATTAAAACCCTCTCCTAGGGTTTTAAGATTTTATCTAATTTTTCCTAAGTGGAGCGATCCATTTTTGAGGTTTGGTTGATGTGTTTTGAACTCTTTGATGCTCGAAAAATATTTAGAAAATTATCTACATAATTTTCAGGTGAAAACTAGGGTTTTCAAAATTTTGGAGCAATTTTCGGTGACTTTCCCATGGAAGAAAAATTTTGATTTTTGTTTCATTGTAAAGCTTATATTTTTAGCTTCACTTTGAGCTATCACTTGATTATAAATTCCAAGTATTTTCGGAGTAATGATTTTATGAAGTTTCCGTTGTATTTTGGGCATAAAAATCACAATTTTTAGAATTTCGAAAAAATAATTGGATATTCGTTTTCTCCATATTTTTGTGCATCTACAGTAATATTTTCATAATTTCTTGAGTGGTTGGAAGTAATAGATCTAAAATTGGCTCTGGGCGTTGGGGTTTGGTGTTTTCCAAAATAGCTTGTTGCTGTTAAAAGATCAGAAAATCAGTTTGTTCTAATCTCATTTTCAGCAAGTACATTCGCCATATTGTCCACAAAAAGGTACACAAGTCAGCTGTTTGGGCAAGATCTATCGGCTATGTTTTCTGAGTTTTTGGGGCAGCAACTAGCTAATTTTATTAGTGTGATTTAAGAGCTTATTTGGGGCTCTTACAAGTTCTTGCCAAAATATGCTCATGAATTTGTTGTCCCTATCACTAACAATGTTTTTGGGCAGCCCATGTAACTTAAAAAATTCTTTGAAAAATACATCAGCAACCATAAGAGCATTGTACTTTTGAAAGTGAATAAAAAATGAGCAAATTTCGTCAGTTTATCAACCACAACATGTAAACAATTTTTATCTTGAGCCATGGGTAATCCAGTAATTAAATCCATAGAGATGCTCTCCCACTTTTGTGAAAGAATGGGAAGGGGCTGCAAGAGACCTGCTAGAAATTCATGCTCACTTTTATTCTTTTGGCATACAAAACACTTTTCAATGTATTTGAGAACTGTTGGCCAAAAATTGGCCTACATATAAAACTTTTACCTAGATGGATCAGGAAACTCTCTTGGACCTTTCAGTAACCTTCTACCCCCATGATTAGTCCTTTTGTAGTCCTGAATTGATGATGCAGTGCAATATTTGGGGAGGTCCTGGTGTGATGTGAGAAGCTGAGCAGAGTTCTGGTTGAGTGAGCCTCTAGGGGCATGAAGGAGATTTGACACGTTTGGAAGCTTTCCTGAGGTTTGTGGAATTGAATAATAGCATGACAAACTTGTTTGAATCATTGGATTAGTTTGCAACCTTGAGAAACCACTTCAAAGTTGAGAATTTCAGTTTCAAGGACAAAGTCCCTAAAAGTTCAAAAACCGGTCCTAGGCACTATTGTTGGTGTCATGGAACAATATTGCAAGGAGATTTGATGCATCCAAATGTTACCATATTGTAGCGCTACCATAGGGCAAGAGCCATGCAAAAAATAAAGGGTGTGTGAATAGAGGAGAGTATTGTTTGAGGGCCTCCAAATTTCACTTTTATTCACTATGAGCATTCAATGACTACAAGATTTGAGTGTTAAATGACCTTCACACCCCAAGATAGCAATGCAAGGTCTCAAATTGGGCATGGGACATCATGGAAGCTTCCCCAAGGTGAATCAAACTTGTCCCAAAAGTTTTCATACATGCAAAGAACAAAAAAATCATTTTTTAGTTTTATAGGCTTAGAAAGCCTAGAGGCCTACAATGCCAGAAGAGAAAGGGGTGACGACAGTACTTTTCTTGGGAGTTAGGACTTGAAATTTGGAGGATAGTTGGGGGCATGGATGATACTCAAAAACCTCTCTCAGTGTCCTCAGTTCACCCCTAGAACTCAAGAACCATCATCAAAGCAAAAACAGGGCAGAAAGCTTGCACTTTTTTGTTTGAGAGATTGGTAATGTTTTTATGATTATTTCCAACTTTTTCAGGTCTGCCCCACTCATACCTATCCAATGAATCCAACAAGAGGTCTAGGTGAGGCCTAGAACTCATTTTAACCCCTCTCAATCCAAAACAAGGTCTCAGAAAGAGCATGAGAGAGCTAATATGGAGCTTCAAGAAGAAAATGGGTGTTTTAGGTGCATGATGAATTTGAAAACATGTTGGGATGATTTAAAACAATTAATAAACCTTAGAACAATGCTCATATGGTCCAAAGAATGTCAGAGGAGGGTTATCAAAGAGAAATTTCAAGTTTTTATATCTCCATTAATGGAGTTTTTGCTCAAAACCAGGTCTTAAAGTGAGAATTGTAGGAGTCAAAGGGGACATTTATGGATGTAATGTGCTCAGGATTATCCTTAAGATCCATTATCATGATGTAAAAACGTCTATCAAGCCAAGAGAGGCTCAGTTTAGCCCAATTTAGCATAAACACACACCTACATACTGTTGATACATACAAACAGGGTTCGTAAGGAAGCATGGGAGGTTGAAGGCAAAGAAATGAAGAGTGGAATGATGCAAGGATAATCTCAATTAGCATTTCAAATCAAAATAATCATGTTATAGCAAAAACCAAAGCAAGGAGAAAGAAAACTCAGTTGTGATTTTTGACTATTCAGGCACGTGTTACTAGCTTTTGCCAAAATGGGCCTATAAGGCAAAATATGCAGGATCCAATCACAAAATTTGGTGTAGAGGCTCATTATGACCTATTATACCTATTCAACATCATTTCTAAGTTTTTTGATAATGGTAACTATTCGTTGTTTTTATATAGTCGACCCTATGTCAAATCACAGTCAACATTGGAGCATGCCTTGGAGTAATTGGTCATTTTGGGACATCTATAGGTTGATTCAAAGCATGAAATTTGGTACGTATAGTCTCCATGACATACCAAAGCATCCCATGCCATCCTGAAGGTCCTATCAAGAGTGCAAGTGCCTGCTGTTTTGACACAATCCATTGCCAGTCAAGAAGGTAGCCATTGGAGACCAAATGAAGTTTTGTCAATTCTGGGTGCCAAGAAGCAGTTTAGGCCTTGGATAAGTTTTATAATCGTAGAATATAATGTTGGAGACATATATTGTCCTATGGGAGTGATCACATTCAGGGGTTTCATGTAAAGGTTTGAAGAAAGACAAGTTCTGGCACGAAAGATTCATGCAAGCTGCTCAAGGTAATTTTTGGTAAAAAGGGTCTACAGGACAAAGTACACGTCCAAATGACTTGAAATTTGGTATGTTTGGTCCTCATGACCTATTATATCCATAGAAATTCTCGTAAGTGCCATGTGATTATGGGAAGTGCTCGCTGTTTTGTCACAGTCCCCCCTATGTCTCACAATGGTCACTATTCATGCAAACATATTTTTTAAAGTTTTAAGGTGTGTTTTAGTTTTCCAAGTTTAGATAAGTGTTTGAAGAGCATGGTAAGATGGTTTTAAGCTTCTTAAACACATTTTTATGGTGTTCAGACTTCAAAATCCATGCAAACACATCGGCAAGCTCAAATCCCCACAAGCATCCTCAAGGCATAAAAGGCAAAGTTCAGTTTTGATCATTTGGAGAGGTGTAATGAGGTGTTTCATGTGTCAATGTGTTTCCAAGCAAAGGAGAATATGTTTAAATGGTTTGTATAGGTTCTCCTATCCCTAAAATGTCATCCAATGGTATTATATGAGCTCTTTCAATCCATCATTGCCTGTTAGCACTCAAAAAATCGAGTTTTGGGCCTCTGAATAAAAAAATTCAGGTTTGGCCTCCACTAATGGAGACTTGAGAAAAGTTTCAGGTGTATTAATGGCCATGGTGTGAGCCAAAGATATAATAAGACCTCAAAATACATATTCAAGTCTTTGGAGACTCCAACAAGATTCTAGCTCATAGGCAAGCTTCAGGGTGAAGGATCTCATGATGGCCTAGGCTCTCAAGGGGTCTCCAATGGTGGAATGCAAGATAAAGGAAATGTTTTTCAGGTTTAATGGTGTCCAATGGAGGAAAAGGGATACATGTCAACATGAAATTAGACTCAATTCACTTTAAGTTCTCCCAAGCAAAATATGTTATCTTCACTAACTACTAGTGATCAAGGGTGACTTCTAGATGATGCTAATGGTCAAAGGTAACTTCTAAAAGATGCTAATGGTCAAGTATGGTGTGTTATGCAAGTGGGGAGAGTTGAGAGGAGTTAGATAGAGCTTCTAGAGGATTGAAGACTTTTGTCCAAGTGATGAGATAATGACATCATTAAGTCAAGTTGAAAGTAGAACATAAAGTGCTCTAATGTGCAAACTTAAGCTTTTTTAATCCTTTTGAAGCAAAAAGGTGTAAGTGAAAGCCAATTTGAGGAGCTAAAGCATGGCAAGAGGAGCCCCATATCTCCTCCTACATTGGGATGAGTAGTGTGAATGCTTGCAAGTGGATTCAAGTCTTTTTGGAACCCTTCTACCCCTCTCCTCTCTTTTTCTATTTAAGACCTCTCATTTCTTGTTGAGAGGCATGCTTCATGCTTTGGCAAGGGGAAAGTCTGCCAAATTTTGTAATGAGACAGCGTATTGAAGTTAATAAGATTGATTACCTTCTACTATGCTTGCATCTTTGTGTATTATGGTTTGTTTGATGAGGATCATGTGGTGGGAGTTCTCCCCTTGCTTTTTGTCCTCTCCCTTCCCCTTTGTGCATTATAGTTTTGATTTTGCAGGTCTTGAATCATGTTTATCAGTCATAGGTCTAATGTATGATGTGAATGAGTCCATTCCTTCCTATTTTAGCCCATTTTTACAAGCTTTCTAAAGAATTACTTATGCAAACTCAGCTAGTGTTAGGGTTGTGTGAGTGGTAGATCTTTTGGATTCAATTGCGTGTGTTTTAATGCAGTTGGAGTATCATTCTATGGTGTATCACCTTTATTTATGTTTTAACTTCTTCCTTTTCCCATTCTAAACCCTTTCCCAAGTCATAGAATCAGCTTACTAAGAGCTTAAATGATACACGTAGGGAGTTGGCCCATAACCCAGAGGTACAACCCCACAATAGGATAACCCACACCCTGGGGTTGTTCCCATATTGTAGCTAGGAGTGAGAGACCCTGAAAAACTCTCCCACAAGGGTGCAATTCT
Source organism: Torreya grandis (assembly GCA_037957365.1). Lineage (NCBI taxonomy): Eukaryota > Viridiplantae > Streptophyta > Pinopsida > Cupressales > Taxaceae > Torreya > Torreya grandis. The sequence goes on from JARHVA010000188.1 coordinate 5,464,959, forward strand.
ATGCTATAACAAGAACTTTCTTTAAACCCTTCCAATAAAACCTTTCCCTTACTAGTTTGTAGGTCTTAAAATACCCTTGATGGCCAGCCAAAGGAGTGTCATGGGCAGCTCTTAAGATCATTTGCTTCACCTTGGATTCGGGCACCAAATAAACTCTTTCCTTGTAAAGTATGAGGCCATTCACAATTCTGAATTTGTCATCAACAATTACCTCCTCAAACAAATTTTAGTAAACTAATTTTTAGTATATTCCATGGAAATTAACTCTTTCCAATCTGCTGTTATAAAAGACTTAGAATACATTTTTGCATCTTCTTGTAAAGCCTTATTGAATATAGAAGTAATTTGAGGTGCTCCTTTGACCACACCTTGAAGTATTACTTCTTTATCACCCACCTTGAATTTGAGCATTAAATTTTGATAATTGAGGGTAAACTCCCCCAATGAATGCAACCATTGTACTCCAAGAACAAGATCCATCTCTCCAATGTCAATTACATAGAAGTCATCACATACTTCATGCTCCCCCAAAGTAATAGAAAGCTTGGTGACTCTTTTGGTACAAGGAAGAGAACATCCATCTGCTATGGTTACTTTGAAACCCTTGAAATCTTCTACAACCAAATCAAGCTTAGATACTAAATTTTTAGCAATGAAATTATGCATAGCACCACTATCAATTAAGATGATTACCTTGTGTTATTTTATGGTTCCTCCTACTCTGAAAGGATAGTATTTGGGTGCTCCTGAAAGAGTAGCAAGAATGCTGCCCATATCTTATATTTCATCTTCATGCACATACTCATTAATTACATTGTCGTCATGCCCATCATTAGTATCAATAACATCAAAATCTGAATCATTATCAATTACCTCAATATAGTAGACATGCCCTTTGCCCATGCAACAGGGGCCTTTGGTCCAAGGATTTTTTCAAGTGAAACATAGGCCTTGCCTTCTCAACTCATCTCTTTCATCTTTCATATTGTTGTTGTAGGGCAGTGATCTATGAGGTGGCACATATGGTGAAAAAGGCTTCTTTGGTGGCTCGTTTGGTGGTGCTTTAGACTGCCCACATTGTGTTCTTTGCGCCCACTAAAATTAGTCCTTGGCTGCCCTGTATTTGCCCCTTTGGGCAGCGAATAGGTGGCTGCCCTTGGTTTCCCCTTTGGCCCTTCATAACCCCTATAAGCTGAACATTCTAGATCTAATGCCTCAGTGATGGCATCTTGCAAAGAGAGAGGGTTAAAAGCCTTAACCAATCCTTTCAAAGGTTTCATCAAACCCTCAACAAATAAAACAATTAATCTTTTTTCACTAATATCAGAAACCATTACTGAAACCTTTTGAAAATCAGCAACATACCTTTTAATATCATGCTCTTGTTTGAGTTGTGTTAACTCCCAAAAATGTCTATCTAGATTCTTTCCATCAAACCTTTCCATGATTCTTTTGCCAAACTCTTCCATGGTAGTAATAGATCTGTGGCCTTATGTGATTAGGCCATGAAACCACCACTCATGAGCAATCCCCTCCAAATGTAGGGTGACGAATTTTAGAGCCTCCTCTTCAAACATAGGGTTAAGTGACAAATATGTTTCTAACTTCTGTAACCAAGATCTTACACGAAGCTTATCAGTACCATCAAAAATAAAAAGAGAAATCTTACCCAACCTTTGTTGCAAATTTCTGCAGGGCTGTACACTACGAGCCTTAGATTTTGTTCCTTCATCTCACAAAAATCCCGAAAAGTCAACAATCCTTGTGTGGCCAAACATAGCGCTGCATATTCCTCTTGGCGAGCATCCAAAATATCTTCTCTTGGCATCCTTTTTTCTAACACTGGTTCCCTCTGCAAAAAGGTGGCCTTGAAGAATTTTTGATGGGGGTTAATGGAAACCTTTTCATCATCATTCGAAGGTCCTCCATTGAAAAAGTGATCTTTCCTTGGAAGAGCATCTTTCAACATAGCTACGATTTGCACACTCAAATTTTGTTGAAGTTCTTTCTCGCTTTACTTGATTAAGCAATGCATAAGCTTAAATTGTTCTGGAGAAAACCCTTGCTCATGGTCCCCCATATCTTTTTTTTTTTTTCTGATAAACTATGTACTCCTTACCTGTTTGCATCCAACAACCAACACACAGGTAGACAAGACCAGTGCTCTAATACCATTGTAATGTCCCCAAATGGGACGAATTAGGACAAAAGGGGTTTTTCTCAAAATCTTTAAATTTGAAATGAAATCAACAAGCCCTAAATTGAGAAATAAATTCTCAAAACTTTTATTTAATTCAGGAAACCCTAGGCACCAAAAAGAAAGGGTTTTATGTGTAAAATTAGAAAATAAATTGCTCCAAATTAATCTAAAATTTTCAAAATTAAATTTGCACAGATTAATACCTTTTTTCCCCTTTTTTTGAACCTCCAACGCCACAAAAAGATGACGGAAAAATCTAATTTAATATCAAAAATTATGTTGTTGTTTAGAGTAAAAATCCTCTTAAAACCCTTGCCAAGAATAGTTGCAATCCTCCGAAAAATATTAGAAAAATTCCAACGACTTGTTTTGACATGAAAATTGCCAAATTAGCCCTCCTAAGTCATTCGCCCCACTCCCAAAGTGCCTGGAAAAAATAGCAGAAAAATATAGGAAATATTCTTGCCTTTCGCAAGTGATAAATTCTTCAAAACCCTGTTAGAAAAATAAATAATTTTGAAAATTATTATTTAATTTTTCTTCTTCAAAACCCTTCACAAATCGTCCAAAACTTCACAATGATAATAAAAAAAAATACCAAATTAAATCAGATTAATTAATTTGTGAATTTTTGACAAATTGAAGCCGTCAAACCTTAGCCCCAAGCTCTTCAAGTGGTTCACTCCACTTGGAAAATTAGCACAATAAATTAATGACCTCAAGATGCAAGGAAAATACCACGAAACCCTCAAAAAAATGAATACAAACCCTCTAAAGCAAATCGCCCCACTCCTTAGGGCATAAACAAACTTTCATTTCGCAAAGGTGGTGTCAAAAGATAGATTGATTAATCACCAAATGTAGAGAACCTCTATTGGACATGCATCCCAATAGTCTTCTTCAAACATGAACAAAAATTTCAAATTCAGCGTATCCTCCATTGTAGCCTTCGTCATGTATTTATAATTTTCCAAAGGGGGTGAAACACTTTGGGAAGATAAAACACATTTCCTTATCTTTACTTTAGCTCCCATGCCGATATCTCCTTTTTGAATAATATATTAATTATTGGCCTTAATTAAAATAGTAATAAAAATTACTTTAAGACAAATAAATTAATATTTAATTCACTTAAGCACTTTAGTGGTAAAAACCACTTTTAAAATATTTTATTAATTAATCAATAATTGTTTTATGATAAAAATCACTATTTTGACAAATAATAAATAACCAATAAAATAGCATTCTCCAAAAAGGGCTCCTTTAGTCTATGGAGAGATAGATTAAAGGTCTTCAATACCTGTTTAATTATGAGGTAAAAATGGGAACATTACCCTATGGTTTGTATAGGCTTTGTATTCCACTATCGAAGCGGTTTTCATTTTTAATTCTTCTGCAATGTTGATCTGGTTATACCAAAAAAGCCAGCCAACAATGAATATATCTCATACCTCGCTACTCCTTTGAGAGTGGAGTTCAAATGGAATGGGGAGTGAGTCCCTTGGAGATACTCCTTTTTGACTTTTAAAGTCGATGTAGATTCTTAACCATTCAGATTCCTTATTCAAACTTATTACAATTGGAAACATCCGTTCACCAATCTTGACTTTGAGAATAATACTTGCTTCTACTATTTTTTCAAATCTCTTCCTCAACCTTGGTGGCATAATTATCATTCATCTAGTATGCTTCTCTCAAAAGGGGTTGTGCTCCCGGTACTTGGAAACTATGCTAATATTTTGGTGTTTTCCTTTGTTTAAGTACTTGTATTTTATTTTATTTTCATAAAATTTATTGATGCCTTGCTCCTAAGCACCACACCATAGTATTTGTGGGTCATAATACACTACTGAACATATTATAGTCTATGGTGGAGAGAAACATAGGATTATACAGAAAAATATATATTTGTATTGATATATAAGAATGAGGACAAGGATGAGATGATTACACAATAGTGGCAATACATTTGGTTTGGCTAGCTAAAAACATTTGTTTATTTGTCAATAGTATAGTATGATCGTTTGTACATGACTTTCATCACATTGTTGATTAAAACTTCGAGATCAATGCATCACTCTTTAACCTGCTCAATTTCACCACATATATGATCTTTGTATCCCATGAACTTATTGTAAAATTTATTGATGTGCTGTTGTAACTCAGAGTTGTTCAACTTCCTCATTTGCTACATTTTTTGAATATATATTTTTAATTATTTCTAATGTCTATTTTAATTTTTTTTAAAATCAAATAATAATAATTTGTTTCTTTCCCAAAACTTTTTAATGTTTGATTTTCCCCCCTTTTGTTCTTTCTCCTTATTTTTCTAAATGGTCTCATTTGTCTTTCATGAAATTTCTTTTCCTTTGAACAAACATTTTTTGAGCTTGAAATAATCATTTTTTCTAAGTTACTGGTTCATTTTGGGTTCGAGTTCAAGTTCGAAGAACCGAGTTTGCCGGTACAACAAATTTTCCTTTTCCTTGGGTTCGTCCATACAAAAAATATATATATAATAAAAAATATAGAAATTCTAGCCTAATAAATAGGAAATTAGTGACATTGTCATTACACATGGTATGCATATTGATATAAAAAACAAAATATGAAAATAATCAGTGGCATGAAACGTTTGCAATCTAGAGCAGAATTTCTTGGTATTATTTATTGTTTGTCATAATAAATAATATTTAAATATTATAATACCCACTTCATTAAGCTGCTGAAAGCACGGAGAATCATCAGGGATGGATCGCACGTATTGTTCACGCACACTATTCAGGATTACAGTTCATGCATACTAATCACGCATATAAAAATGTGTTTTTTATTCTTTTAAGTCATTGTTTTTGGGGAAAAAATGATCAAAATTTAAAAAAAAATCATCATTGATTGTTTTTACTGTAAAACTTTGTAGGTTCTGCTCCCCAACGCCCATGGTTCGTCCCTGGGCACCGGGTTCGCTTAGGTTCTTCTAGCAGAAGAAACTAAGCGAACTCGGGTGCCCAAGGACAAACCCTAGGTGTTGGGGTTCATGCTTCGCGCTCGTACCCAAGCTCGGTGCGTTTCGGAGAGCCAAATGCCTGCTAAATAGGGTGAATCTGTAACGTAGTGACTTTTTTATTTTTTTCAATTTTTTTTTGTTTTTAAACTCGCTTTTGAACTTTCCTTTGCTTTTTTCTTTTGGTCAATCTAAGTTTCACTTCTAAAATCCTTATTAACTAAGTTACCGGGTTCACCCCTCCTCGAGACCATGCACTAGTCCAAGTCCAAGCCCAGGTCGGGTTTCGGTTCATTCCAGATACACCAAGGCAATCTAAGGTATGCTCAACTCATTTTTCTGAAGGATCTGGGCATAACCAGTTGGCCTAGGCATAGTTTGGATGAACCCACATGCTAAACACATGTTTGTTCATTTTATTTTTTCATTTAAAAATTTTAATAGAAAAATTGGCATTATTAAATCCATACTAATTAACAAATATTTTAATTTTCTATAAATTATAAATTGATGTAGGGTTTCAATAAAAGATAGTATCTTAAAGGGGCGAAGGGTAGGGGTGCATTTTTTTTGCTAGATTTTTTTAAGCAAAATGTATAACGGTCAAGACGATAATTTTTATATTTTTAGTTTTTGCATGGACAAGTTTCACTACACGAGTTATTTTGACTCTCAAAGCTTCGGTAATGTATTTTAATGTTATATGGAAATACAAAATTTAGGTTTATTCTACACTAATGTATCCCATTAATCACATTACGTTATAATAATTCTTAATTTATTGTCCTCTTTGCATTTGGTATACCTTATTTTTTCTTTAGCCCCTATTTTTTAAGAACGTACATAAAAAATAAATATTAAATTATACAATAATTATTTAATTGTTTATTAAATTTTAATAATTAATACTTATCATGACATGTTTTTATCATGATAGTTATTATTAATATTTATGTCATGTCCCCCTTTTGGAATTAAGCAAAAGAAGACCCTTAGCCTTATTTTGTTGTGTTTAAGGGAAAGGAATTGACAAAGGGAGTACTATTCCCCCTCTTCACTTGGTAAAAAGGTGTTTTTTGGTTAAGTTGTTCTAATTTTGAGTTGAGGAGGGGCCCTTTTGAGTTCATGGGCTAAATTTAGCCCTTAAGTGATTTTAAAAGGAAAATACCTTTTATGAATATTCTAATTTTCCCTCCAAGTGGAACGCCCCACTTTGAGGAGGGTTCTTTTGTGGAAAAGGGTTTAAAAAGAGGGTAGAGGTTCATTTGTGAACCTTATGCTAATTTGGTGAGTTGAATTTATCGATTAAAGCACGAAAATGCTCGACTCTTTACCCTTGAAGATGGAAACCTTCATTGGTGCCTGAATTAGGGACGAAAACCCCGATATTCAGCTAGGGCAGCTTCATCCAGGGGCTGCAAAGGGCATAATTGATCTGATTTGGCAGCATTTCTATCCATTGGAGCAGAATATTCATCCTTCCTAGCTAGTAGCAGCAAGGAACAACATCATAGAGGGTGGGGACTTCATTCTAGGGCAGCGACTAGGGTTTTAAGGTCGCTTCAAGGATAGAGAACTGTTTGGAGGCCTGCAAATGGCCATCTTGAGGCCGCAAACTGAATGCTAGGGCTGTGTGGGGCACCCTAGGATTGCAACCAGATTTTGGAAGCTGAGCAACCTCCTTTGGGTGGGGACTTCATTCTAAGGCAGTGACTAGGGTTTTAAGGTCATTTCAAGGATAGAGAACTGTTTGGAGGCCTGCAAATGGCCATCTTGGGGCCGCAAACTGAATGCTAGGGCTGTGAGGGGCACCCTAGGTCTGCAAAAAGATTTTGGAAGCTGGCCAACCTCCTTTGAGGGTCTATTTTGACATTCTATGGGGCTGTTTGTGCGCAGATTTCCAGTTGGAACATTTCAAAATTTATTCTGCTATTTTATGATATTTTTACAGCTATTATTGATCTAAAAATTCAAGATTTTGAGGTATTTATCTGGCTGTAACTTTCTGAATATTTTGGCAAATACTTGACAGGGAATTTAATGATATTTGTACCCTAATTGTTCATTTCCAGCATTCTAAATTTTATCTAGGGTTTGCAAGTGGAGAAACCATAAATTCATAATTGTTTGGTTAGGGTTTGATATTCATAAAATTAGAAATTTGCATACCTATGCTAGGGGTTGCATATTTGTTGCTAGGGTTTGTAGGGGATTCCCATTGGTTCTAATTCAGCCCAAAAGGGGACATTACAATTTATCATGACATTTGACATTCAATTATCATTTCGATTTATCAGCAGTGTTTTGTGGTTATTTTGTTTATTCTATGTATATTATGTGGTTAATCCTTGTTTATCGGGCAACAATATTTATAAATTTTAATATTTTTATACATGTTTTTGTATGGTCGTTCTCAGGGGCAAAACAAAATCGCCATACTGGCACACCTGATTTGCTGTACCTGTACCTGCACCTAAACCGAACTGATATCTTATTAGCGCTACTTTTTATAACCTCTAAGGTGGTAAACCTAAATGTTAAATCTTAGAGACGGGAATCAAAAGTACTAAAGTAAAATGAGCATGCAGAGGATTTGTTTCTGTTTATAACTTTACTGGGCTGTCAATAAATTTGTCAAACTTGTTTAGCTAACTTCTTTTTTGAACAGGTAGGGCATAGATTTATTGAAGCAATTAGGGCCATTTTTTTTCTTTGTAGGATTTCTTTCTGCCATCACTTCTTAAAATGCTTTGTCTCACACAGCCTTGACAATCTGCAGTCTCTAAAATAGCTCCCAATACTCTTCAGCTTAAATGGCTTTCACGTTCTTTTAGCGGAAGAATGCTTGGGTGAAACACAAAATTTGTATTGCTTTAAGAGAAGTTTTTTTCAGAAGACATTTGCCGGTGCTCTTCTTGAAAAAAAATTCTACACGTATTATCTAGAAGAGCTTTGGAAAAACTGGTATTGTTTGCAGGAAAATGGATGTTTTCAAAAGTGTTTTGAAGCAGAAATGGTGTCACAAGATCACTGTGCTGTGTTTCCTCTTGTTATAGAAAAAATAGGGGATTGTATAGAAAATATATATTTGTATTTATATAAAAGTACAAGGATGAGATGTTTCCCATACTTTCATCAGCATATACCATGAAGAGGTATGTGTCTAGGGACACACCCTTATAGAGAGTAGATAAGAAAATAGTAACTAGGTTTATTACACCTTGGGACCATGAGCCACATATTAATTATCTTTTAAAATCTCACTTTCATGGAATTCTGAAACAAATCAGACTACAGCCATACTCATAGCAGTAAATTAAAGAATATAATCAAACACGTGGTTAGAAAATACCTTAATACAATGTTGTGCCAAGAGGGTATCACAAAAGGTGAGCTTCTCCACTTGATTATGAGCATGTTAAACAAAAAATTGGCTGAAAAGATGCTATGAAAAGTTTTTAATCAAATTGCATTATGGCTGCTACTATTGCACATTAAACGAGGTAAACACATTTAATCTAGTCCAATACAAAATCTTCTACCAAAGCAGTTGGAAATGCATGCATTTTCAGCAGGGGGTACAGCCAGTGTTTCCTAATGTTTTAAATGACCCTTAAGCATTAAAAGAAGAAAGTGAACTCAAGGGTGGCTTCGTTACATTTTATAAAAAAATATCACATTACCTAGTGAGGAATTGAACTAGGCTTCATTCAATTTTTTGTTCCTATACAAAACCATTATAATGTAGTCTACACAAATATTCCCTTTCTATTTGCAGTCATCAAAACATTCTTTTACTCACATCCACATGTGAAATCAGCTACTGAATGTGAGGATACACTTCATTAAATTTCTTATAGTAACAAGTCTGACAAGTATTCTTGAAATGCATGTGAATTTAATATCTTTCATTCTAGTGTTCCAATGATAGAAGTTTTCTTATTGTCTTATTGTATCTATAGGTTGTGGAAATGGACATTCCTCATTCTTTGCTAGAAGACCAAGGTCGGCATATGTATGGGGCCAAGTTAATACAACTGCAGGTTAGGACATTTTGCTTTATTTCAGTTTATCCCTACTTTTGAAATGTGAGCGAATTTTAATTGGACAATTGTATTTTTCATGAATTCCCTTCAGTTCCATATTCTACACATTTTGAAAGTTACAACTTTGACTGTAGACCACCATGAAATTGACCGAGGATCAAATTTTTACCCTCTCAAGTGCAAAGGCAGTCAACAACTACCTCCTATCACAAAAGGAGAAGATCAGTGAAGCGGTCAAACAAACTCTTGCAATTGAAGAAATATTCAAGCTCGAAAATATGCAGGTCTTTTGATTTCACATTTTCCTATTCTATCGTCATACACATGCGCACGCACACTCCAACATAAAACTCACAAACTATTCCATTCACTTGAGATCTCTCAATTGTCTATCTAGGTCTAAGTTTGATCTATAAAATGCAATGGATATTAAGTAGCATCTACATCATGAAACTTTTCTTTTCTAATGCTGGAAATATAAGTGCCTGAATCTTTGTTAAATAACAAGACTTAATGGGCCCTTTGGGATAATCCGCTAACCTCGTGGTCGCTGAATTGTTACAAATAGTCTTCCCACAGTTGAAATAAGTGAAGATAGAGCTAGCATTTAAAGGATTAGCATGAATACAACCATGCAAATCAACTAAAGTGAATGTGATGACTATGGCATTACCTACAAAGAGGACAGTTCAATATGTGCACCTTTAGGGGGAGATGATATGGGTAGCCAAACCCTTTGTGGAGATCCTCCAATGTTCAATCCCACATTGTATTTACTAGCACTCGCAGAGGTGTTTACTTGCAAGTGACACTGCCCTTTGGCCATATGATGGAAAATAACTCTCTAACCTTAGTGCCTTGGAGCCTCTCACTCAAAGGGTAAAGGCAGTGAGAATCATGCACATAGGGCACTAGTCCTTCATTCTTCTAGTTGGAATTTTCTGTTCATTATGTGGCAAACCAAGGTAATATGCTTTTATTTCAAAAACTATATGCTCTATACGCATTTTCAAAATATTTGCTTTGTTCTGATTCACCATTTATCCCATAACATTTTCCCCATTGCTATATTATCATTTTAAAGAGGATAAAAAATAAATTAATAATTTATACATGCTAGTTTCATTAAGCATTTTCCTTAAATTTCACGAGGAAGGGTTAGTATCACCAATGGTAACTAGCACATCTAAAATCTAGGTTGTCTGGAAATGGAAATAGAAACGTTTCCAAAATGCGGAGACACCAATTTTCAAAAACCCTTGATTTGGAAATGCCGTGGAAACATCCATATATATATATATATATATATATATATATATATATATATATATGATTTTGAGGGCAATCTAGATGATTTATTCTAGATTTGAATGTACAGTTTGTCTTTGAAGTAATGAATGAATGAATACTATATATATATAATACGCATTTTTTAGTCTATAAAAGATAAAATGCTTAAAAATATATAGTATTCATTCATTCATTACTTCAAAGACAAAATGTACATTCAAATCTAGACTAAATCATCTAGATTGCCCTCAAAATCATGAACGCCACTCACTATTTTTCAACTTTATCATTTACTGACACTTTCTCTAGTAGGGCCTCGCCATTGTAATTAATCTCCCTAAGTGCATGCCTTAAGGAATGCACAGGGAATGGGGTGGGATTGGCTTGTGGCACTTTGCGAGAGATGTTCTCATACTATTCTATCATACCTACATCCTTTCATGTAGCCTTCATACTTCCTATGATGTCCCCTTGAAATCTTTAAACCCTGAAATATGGCTAAGTCTGAAACCCTGAAATCTGACTAAGTCTGAAATATGATAGGATCCTCCAAAACCTAGAATTTGCATTATAGCTCCTAGGGGTCCGAAACCACTCTCAAACATCCTGAAAGTATATATGTCCCAAGATGCTAACCTTGGCCAAGCATGTCTAGGAGTGGGAGTCCCTCTAGTTGGCTGCGCGATGTTCACTTTTGCTATGTCCTATGTGTTCTCATTTGCACATGCTTCTTATTAAGTGCTGTTCCTGGTTACTACCTATTCACATTATTTTGTCTGCCTCATTTTTCCAAAATGTATTTTTCTTTATTTCCAATCTTCCTCGTTTCGATATTTCTCTTTCCCATTTATTGCATTAAATTTTGACATGGAGAAGACAACACTCTTCAAAGACATTTGGTTTCATCTATTTAACTATATTCTATTTACTCGTTATCCCTTTTTATAGGATCAACTGTTTTATATATTCAACTACAACCTTTGTAAATGCAGTATTTATTCTTTGGGGGTTTAGTTACATAAAATTCTCCTCCTATTTCGTCCTCATACTCTTGTAGTTGCGGCTGCGTTTGTATGTATGTATATGTATATGTATGTGTGTGTATATGTATATATGACAACATCCAAATTTCATTGGTACATTATCACTTGAATTTGTTGTTAAAACAAATCATTCTATTGGCAGATTGTGGGACGCACTGTTCCTGCTCTATTATGTGGGGAGGGACCCTTTATTCAATATTTAAAGAAATAAGGGAAACTGGCAGAAAGAATATTTGCAATATTTACGCTTTACAAAAGAAATAGATCCACTGATTTGCATGATAATGATTCTCAACATTCAGTATACAAAATAGCTATTAAAATGACTTGCATGAATTAAAGTAAATGACATAGCTTCAGAAACCATGCATTGGAGTACAAAAGATACCATAGACAATTTTCCAGTTATGTTAAATTAGAACTCATGCATCTGGATTAACTTAAAACTAAATATAAACCAAAGAACTGAGTCAGAAAATACAAAACAGCTAAATCTGAATAGCAATGTAGATTCACAGTTCTTTTCGTTGATATGCAAAAGTAACTCAACGTTTACATGCATGTCAAAATTTGCATAAACTGGCAAAAGTCTTTTATTCTTTGCACGAAGTTGTTTAAATAGTCTTTTCCAAGTGAGTTTCTTTTGGTAGTTACATAAATAACAATAACCAATACTCTTAACTAGTATTAACAGAAGTGGTTTAAATAAAATGTACTGATAATTTAATCAAATGTGACAATTAAGGTGTCTCCTTTGAATCCTGTTAGGTTCCACACACATCTCCTCCAACTATGACTGTCTGCTTGATGTCGAATCCTTTTCTAGCTTGTAACGTTTATATTTATTCATGCTGCCCTGAACCTTGGTTGAGATATGGAGTTTCTATATACTTGGTGTTGACACAGTGGATTGCACCCGGGGCAGGAGGCTGAGCTCCTGCCTTCCACACGCAACAATGGAAACTCCCCTCTCGCCTGTGGGACCGGCGAAACTGGAGGGGAGAGTCTCTAGATAAGGGCTAGCTCCCTCTGATGTATCCTTTAGGCCCTCGTTTCTCCTACTGCTAACAAATAAAATGAAAAAGGGGGGAGGGGATGAAAAGGGAGAGAGAGATGCTGAAAACAGAACCTAAGCCTAAAAATGAAAAGGTGATACACCAGAAAAGTTTGATCCACTCAGGCCCGAACATACACTTTTCACCAGGAAGAAATGCCCATACACTTCATCTGACGTGGGAAACTCTTATGTTTCAGTGAGTCAGGGGTCCGTAGAGATACAGGGAGGAACTACCAAAGGTGCTCTGCGACACACTTAGGCAACCTATTCACATGCACCTATATTCCTGCTGTAGACACTTCTGGCAAACCTGCAGAAAAGAGACTTCACAATGCACTAGACATGCTGTAATCGATATGTGAAAAGCATGAAAGACAACGACTTAACACAAAAGAACACAGACATATACTTTAAAGTGCAAGTCCAGATAGAGGTAAAAATGCTAAGTCCTGATTCAAGGTAAAATTTGGCAGCTCTGCCTTACAAGCCCGAGAGATTTTTGGGCAGAGTTTTGCCTTACGGCTAAGAGAGTGGATGCTTCTCAAATGAGGAATTTTACCATATATAGAAGAGGAAGAGAACTTGGCGCTTTCTGGGAAAGCCTTTGGCGCTCTTTTTGCAAGCTGGCCCATGTGCGCTCTGAGCCTTGGGAAGAGGGAGCCGTTTGATTGTCGGTTCCTGCTTTGACTTTGGCGTCTCAACATTAATATGAAAGCACGAGTCGCGCCTCTTTTCTGCGAACAACTGCTCTCTTCAAGGCATTTGCGCGGCTTGTCTGCTTATAAATGCAAACTAGAGAAAACAAGCCGCGTCGCTTACTGTTTGCGCCGTTTGGTGACCACCTGGCAAGCGTTGTTCCAACTGCAGGAGTAAATCCCTAAGTTGATACCTCCTTTCGCCACTTGGATGCTTTGTCCGTTTCTTGCCTTGTCTCATCCTGGTTTTGTCTCTTTCTACTCCTTCAGCCCTCGGGGACGGTCCTCTGGTGGGTCGCTGCATTCCTTGGGCTCTTTTCATGGTTGGTGCTCAGGCAATTTGAAAGCAAACGGCTATTTCACTATCTTAAAATTGACGTCCGCGCACCTATCATCGCTTAAAAAACAACGGCTAATCTGTCTTCTTGAAGTTGACGGCTTCTGGAACGTCACCGTCCTTGGCAAATTCCTTCGGGCCTTTTCTGCGAGTTTTTTCCCGCGGACAATTTTCCCACGGACAAAAAGTCTGCGAGAAATGGCCGCCTTGATTTCTTTCGGGGGTTTTTCCCCGGGTCCCTTTCAAGCTCGCGGCCTTCCTCCAAATTCCTTCGGACTTTTTGTCCGAAGGAATTCCTTCGGACAAAAAGTCCGCGAGAAATGGCCGCCTTGATTTCTTTCGGGGGTTTTTCCCCGAGTCCCTTTCAAGCTCGCGGCCTTCCTCCAAATTCCTTCGGACTTTTTGTCCGAAGGAATTCCTTTGGACAAAAAGTCCAAAAGAATTCATTCAATGCCTTGAGTCTTTTTCGCGTTTTGGAAATCCTTCGGCTGCCTTCAAAGTGCCCTTAGGGTTTGTTGAAATCGACCCTTCCGAAGGGTGTCTTTGCCGACCAAGTGCCCTCCACAAGGGCACTTGTCCTTCGGGAGGCTCGCTTGACTTCTTTGATTGAACCGCTCCTTTGAACCAACCATTGAACCACTCCTTTGAACCAACCGTTGAACCAATTGATTGAACCGGTTCAATGGTTCAAACAGTTGTTGAACCAAGGCGCCGAACCGAATGTGATGAACCATTTGATTGAACCTGCCGATGAACTTTGTGTTGAACTTTGCCGATGAACTTAGCTTTGAACCAAAATGATGAACTTTGGCGATTGAACCAAGCATTGAACTTTTGCCGAAGCGTCGAACCAACTGAATTGAACCGAGCCGATGAACTTTGCAGTTGAACCGAAGCGTTGAACTTTGCCGATGAACCGAGGCGTTGAACCGAGTGATTGAAACATCCAATTGAACCGAAACATTGAACCAAAACGTTGGACCAACGCGTTGAACCAAGCCGATGAACCGTTTGATTGAACCAAAGCAATGAACTTTGCCGATTGAACCAAGGCTTTGAACCGAAGCATTGAACCAAGGTGTTGAACCAAGGCATTGAACCAGTTCAATGGTTCAACGGTTCAAAGGTGCTAACTCTTGGAAAGATTATGTCTTTGAACCACTCTTCCAACCTTAAGGAAAAGTGTCTTTGAACCATTTTAGCTCCCTTTCCTTATAAATTTCTTCAGACAAGAGCCCGAAGAAGCTTTGTAAAACCTTGCACTCTCTGAACTGGTTCTTCAACTGCCGAAAGACTACACCTGCAGAGTTCGTAGAAATGGACCTACAAAGTCCATAGAAATTCTGCAGAGTCTGCAGAAATGGACAGTTTCATGCAAAATCAAAAAATGAAATGGCCCAGAACAGCAGGGACAGAAGGGGACCGATTTTTGGCCTGTTGGGCAAAAAATGGTCAACACTTGGTTTGCAGTTCCCAATTGAAAACCAAGACCCCAAATTTGTATACTGCGGTATCATATTTTCAGTTCCTTGTGACTACTTATGTGATCATCTAGGGCAGATCTATAATCTGTTTGTGTGATTGCTCATCAGATGAGGATTTGGCTGATTCCTCTTTGACATACTTCTGGAAATCAGGGTTTCTTTCTTTATTTAGCCAACCTTTATCATCCCTTGTAAACATAGAGGCTCTCATCTTATCTGAAAAATCTTTGATAGCAATCAAAGCATCGTTATGCTTCAATCTGACCTCATTAAGCTTGACCTTGGCTTTTCTTAGATGGTATTTCCTGAGAAGGATTGTGAAATTCCATTCACTGTTTATATCATCATCCATTGTATCAAATACTTTAGCTGCTGTTAATTCCTTGGAAGATGCCCTAGCCATTTCTAGGACATAAACTGCATACTTGTTCCATTGTTCTAGATCATGCAAAAATTCTTCATCCAGTATTCAAAATTCAGACCTGCAATTTATCAAAGTAATATGCGGTCTGATCGAGCCATCAATCAACTTCATGCCATCCAACACTACTTACTCCACGATACCTTTCATAGCCCATCTTTATTGGTCAATTTATTTGACTTGCGGCAAAACATTGTTATCCATGATTACTCCAGGAAGATCTGGTGTTAATTGTGCAGCTTTGGATTGTATGGGCCTTAACAAATATTGGATATATGAACCAAGTTGATTAACTAGGTTCTTCAAATCAGCTTTTAATTTTTCCATCTTCAACATTTTTTTGGGTTAGGATTACCGAGGCTTCTAAATTTTGTATACCACCATGCTGATTTACTTATGGTATCTTGAAGGTATGGGTTGTGAAGTCGCTATCTTACAGATCATCCCTGTTTTAATATTCAATGTGCATGACAGCATCATAAGTGCTCTAACTCAGACAATCTATACGGTCCATTGTGTATGGCTTAATTTTTCATCTTCAGCTTGCTGAGAATGGATGAAATATCATTTACATTGTATGCTGACCCAAGAGGAATTTGAGGTTGGAGGGGTAACAAGAAGTAACAGAGCCTCCAAATACCTTTGTTATCATTTGTTGTTGGGGTGGTTGTGTTGTTTGGCCTATAGCAAGTGTATTCTATAGTTATACATTTCAGTCCTTGTGTTTTGAAGTTTTTTTTTTATTAAAGGTTTTCCTTGGAGAGACAATATTTCATGCTGTATGTTCTTTGCTGATCTCTTTAAAGGGTTGGCTTTGCTTGATCCATCTAACGATAAAAATCGTTGTGTAGTATTTGAGGCAAGGAGGTGTGGGGAGACCATTGTAACTTGCACATTCTAAGAATCATTCAAGACGACTCTAGTGGAAGTGTCTATGTTCTTTGCTGATCCCTTTAAAGGGTTGGCCTTGCTTGATCCGTCTAACAATAAAAATCCTTGTGTAGTATTTGAGGCAAGGAGGTGTGGGGAGACCGTTGTGGCTTGCACATTCTAAGAATCATTCAAGATGACTCTAGTGGAAGTGTCTACCGTCATAAGTTCCTTTTGCATAAAGTGATTTGGACCATGTCCGTCGTTGTGGGACCTGAGGAGGAACAATTTTGGATTTTGGCCTTTTTTCATCAAGTCCTCCACAAAGGGAATCTAGTTGTATCCTTTTCTTCGGCTTATCACAATCATAATTACCACCTATGTTTCCATGAACAGATTTTACAAGACCTATTGGTGCCAATACGACCTGCCATGCAGTGCCTTCAATAGTTCAATTTGACGTGGTGTGCCTTCGTGTGCACTCATCGACCCTTTTGTCAATTTGTGCAATAGTTGTATTTAGTAGCTCATGTCGTGTCCTTAGAGGTTTGGTCACCTATTGACCAATCAAAATCCCTAAATGATAAAATGATTTATTGGTGGACGCTTACTTAGAGGGACTCAGGGTTACTTCCATCATCTCTTAGGTGATCAGGCAATGGCAACATATCAAAATTTCTCACTTGATCAAGGGTCATCCACTTGAAGTCTTTCCTTTAGATCTCATACACGTCAATGCAACTAGCCCAATAGTCTTCCAAATGTTGGGCCGTGTGATCCAAAACATTATATGTTGCTAGTATGTTAGTATATTAGTCGGGGCATGCATCTTGTATGAAGCACCCCCTTTAAATTAATTGTATGTTAGTAACTTTAAATTAATGTTAGTCATTAATAATAGAGTGTTAATAAGTTGGTTTGAGTAGCTGAGCCTGTAAGTGGTGGGGTTTGCTTTGAAGGCAAGATTAAATAAAGCTCGTATATAATTTGATGTAACTCGATTAAATAATATATATGAAAGCTTCTTCGAATAAAATATTACGTAATAGCTTTTCCACATTTGTCCTATGTATTTTTTCCTAACATTTGGTATTAGAGCTAATGGTGGCAAATGAATCCTTGAGGAAGCTGAAGCCATGGAAGACCCCTGAAGTATGAAGTTGTGAAGATGTTACCTGAATTTTTTTTTGGCGAAGTTTTTGAAGTTTTTTTCCCTGATTTTTAGCATGAATCATTTGTGTAAAGTGCCATTTGCTGATGAAATTGCATAGAAGCATTTGCTGAAGCTTGGATGGTGTTCTTGTGTGTTAGAAAGCGTTCAAATCTTCATATGCGGTGTCCAAATCTACATTTGGCTTGGAAAAAAGTGTGGAAAACTCAAAAGAAGCATTAAATCTTGTGCTGGAGGCGTTGAAACCCTGAAAAATATGGAAAAGACATTACAAACTACATAGTGGCATCAAATCTCTGCTGATGTGGTGTTAAAAGGATGCAACATGGCATTAAAACTAAAGTATGGCACTGGATTTTTGATAAAAGTTTGATATTCTTTTGGGGGTTTTATGGACTGTAGTAAATGTGGGTCCCTCTGATTTATTCAGATTTTGTTGCATTTAATACTTTTCGGGAGTATCCCTATTGCTAGGGGTCATATTTCCACTTCCGAGTAACTTATTATTATTGCCGAGTGTTTTATTATTATTGCTGCATTTTTTTAATTGCTTATAGTTACACAATCGAAAGAAAGATTTATAGCCCAATTTGTGAGAATATGTTTCAAATGTAAAAGTGGTCTTGGACTTGTCTTCAGCTGTTATTTTCAGTTGGTGATACCTCGAAAACCCATCTGTGAAGGTATAGATTTCATAGCCAGTGACACCTTCATATGCTTCTTGTATAAACAGTGTTGGGAACAAATTTTGTATGCATGCATCATTTAGTACATGACACACACACCTTGATTCCTCCATCCTTGATGCGTATCACCATAGGACTCACCTAGTCAAATTCCTTCATGGGATAGATTACACCAATTTTGAGCATTTTATCTATCTCTTCCTTCACCTTTGCTCAAAGGTTTGAATTCATTATATAGCCTTTGCTTCATAGGTCGCATGCCTTCATGTAGTTATATGACCATCTTTCCTAAGGAGTCATGCACCTCCATCTCATGGTAATTTTGTGGGAACAAGTCTTTGAACTCCCTGATGAGTTCCACAATGCATGCAAACTTTGCATGCGTATAATAATCCTCAATTGTAGCCATATGAGGCTCTTCTTTGGTTCCCACATTTGCTTCCTTCGTGTGCAATGACTAATAGTAAAACTTTATTTATCTTGATGTGCACCTTCAACTAGTCTTTCACCAATGGTAATCTCCACAATTAGATGAAAGTCTTCCTTATATGTGAAATGTCCCTTTTAGGTAATTTTTTGAATTCTGATTTTTTTTGTAATTTTTTTCCCATTACTGAGCATCAATTTAAATATGAAAACAACAATGCTCAACAATGATATTGAAGATCAAACTGTAATCTTTATTTCAATTGTCTGAATACACATAATATAGATGAAGCTAGCAATTGAATAACAAATGTATTACAACCCAGCCTAATGATACTGAATCAACAATTAATGACTATAGAAAACCCTTATATCCAAGGTTATATTAGTAGAAATATTTGCAAAGACAGCGCTTGTCATTCTTGGGTGGTACCATTGGCTGCAGATGAATTATTGCAGCAGCTGAATGCATTGGGCTGCTATAGTGGGTAAATTGGTGGCCAGCAAGGTACGGTATCACCCTCATAGGCTATCAATTCCCTGAAACCTCCCTTGAAATCCCTGCACAGCAGTCACAAGGGCAACGATTTGGATCCCTAGCTGGTATGGCAGCCTCCCTAGAGTATGGCAACCTCTAAACAACAATACACTCCAATAGATATCTCTATAACCCCCACAAAAACTCTGGATACTGATAACAATCTCCAACCAATTGGAAGCCGAAATTAAACTTGATTTGTCAGCATAATTATGGAATCATATAGATGGAATCACCTCAATGAGTAAGAGGGTTTTTGTCCTCTAAATTTGTACACCAAAGGGTTTTCGTTTTTAGATGGAAAAGTTGAACACAAAAGTTCCAACTTGAAACAAGGTTTTGATTTCAAAGATGAATAATGAATGGTGAATCCTTTTGAGCCCAACTTTTCTTTTATAATTTCCCTTTTTCTATTTTCCCTAACCCTAAAAGTATTTAAAACACTTTTAAATAAATATTACTTTTTGGCCAAGTTAATGAATATTACTTTTTGGCCAAGTTAATGAATATAACTTTTTGGCCCACTTAATGAATATTGTTTTTTGGCCCCCTTTATAATAATAATACGTAAGTGTCATTTTTCCATGTTATAAAACAAAGTGACCTAGGACAACTTAAAACATTATTATTAAATTATTTTCCTAACTTTATACTTTGGCCGACAAGAAATAAGGAATAGGCTATGGGTATTCTGATTGGTTTAACTCTAAAAAGGGACATGACGATCTGGGCCTTGCTCTCTCGTAGCTTTGCAAAGAACTTTCTCATGACTTGGCTTTTGATTCTGCATGTCTTTTAAATATTGCATGCAGCTTACATTTTTTTCTCTAGCAATGTTTGAGCATTCTCCCTCTTCAAAAAGTTCCACATTTCCATAGTCTTCTTCATGGTTCATCTCCTAGAACCTATCTTCCATTTGCACGTCATTCTTGAACACCACCACATACATGAATTTTAATGGCACATTCAACTATTCATCATTTGACTTGAACATGATGATAGCTTGGAAATCTTCCTTGAACTTCTCCTAGTCCGTAGTCTCCCTTTTTGTCTCATTGATTAAATACCATGCACATGCACATGACTTTAGGGTGGCAAAGAACGCATGTACCCACAAAGCTAAGCAAGACACATGGAAAACATCATGAATCCGACCGCTTGCTGGAAACTCCAACTCATAGGCCACCTGGCCAATTCTTCTCAATAACTTGTATGGTCCATAGAAGTGATGTTTGAGCTTTTCAGCCCCATTTTGTTTTATCAAAGTTTGGCTATAATGTTTCAGGCATAGAAAAACCATATCTCCAACCTCAAATGATCTCTCAATATGGTGCTGGTCTACAGACTTTTTTTTCTATTTTTGTGACTGCTGCAAATGGTCTCTAAGTCACTTCATAATGTCTCTGCTATGCTCCACAAAGTCACCAACTACCAGTACACGGTTGTTAGTGAACACCCAATCAGTGAAAGTAGATGTGTCATATCCATAGAGTGCCTTAAATAGCATCTTGCCAATGAACATGTGGTAAGTGGTATTATAAAAATTCTCTCCAAGGTGCAACCATTTAATCCACGTTGTTTGTTGATCTGACATAGTTCCTTAAGTACCCCTCGGTCCACTTATTAACTATCTCCGTTTGCTCATTTGTTTAGGGGTGCTAGCTAGTACTAGGAGTGAGATCGTTGCTAGTCAAATCAAATTACTCCTTCCAAAAGGTGTTGAGGAATCTTTTATCCCTGTCACTAACAATGATCTTGGGCAAGCCATGTAGCTAGAACACCTATCTAAAAAATAGGTCAGCCACATGTGGTACTTTGAACTCAGTAGAGATTGCAAATAAATGGGTGTACTTAGTTCACTGATCCACAATAGCAAAAATGCAATCCTTGACATTCTTATACTATCCATTTTTATGACTTTTATCTTCTTTTTTTTTTTTTTTTTTTTAAATTTAACCAAGAAATAAATCCTAAACAACATGCAAATTGAAACTTCAAATCTGATAACCCAACTGTAATATTTATTCAAAGAGCTGATTATAAATTCAAAACTGATTACAACAAACCCTTATTGCAAAAATCCCACAACAAATGAATAAACGAAAAAATAAACATCAATCAATGTCCAGTAGCTTGGAAACAAGATATAGTAGTCCCCAACTGGTATGATAGGTTGGAAAATGTTGCTATAGATGTACGAAAGTCCCTTTTGGAGTGTGGCGCTGGCTAGAATATCCACGGTGGGCACAAGGAGGCAGCAAGGAGAATGCCTAATAGCAAAGGCAGTAAGGAGGGCGTACATCCGTACTCAATTTAGATTGATGTCAAGCGCGAACACCCTCCAAATAGCCACCTGGATGGACACCAGCCCAATAAAGGGAACATCAGCTACTAAGGGTTTCAAGAACAACAAACATCCACCTAAACCCCAACATAGCAGTCTGAAAATTATTTTAAACCCTCACAAGGGTTGGAAAATGATGGCAATCCTCAATCACACTGAAATTAAAATTTAATCTCGATTTGCAAACACAATTACGATTTTTGGATGGAATCACCTCAATGGGTTAGAGGATTTTCGTCTTCTACATCTGTATATTAGAGAGTTTTCGTCCTCAGATGAAAAGATTAAACACAATGGCTCAAGCTCTAGATTAGGGTTTGATAGTCAAAGATGAATAATGAATAATAACTCTTTTTAGTCCAACTTTTTTTATAATTTCACTTTTCCAATTTCTCCCTGAAAATATTAAAAATACTTTTAATAAAATAACACTTTTCATCCACTTAATGATAATTACTTTTGGCCCTCTTAATAAATAATAATAATACATGTCATTTTCATATTATAAAATAAAAGTGACGACAATTTAAAGTATTATCATTAATTTATTTCCCTAACTTTATTCTTTAACCTATGGGAAATAATGAATAGGTTGCAGGTCTTCTAACTGACTTAATTCCGAAAAGGGGACATGACAGTCCGCCCTTCCTGGAATTGCTTGCCCTCAAGCAATTGCAGATTAGGATGCTCAAGGATCTTTACACCTTTCCATGTAGCATCTTCTATTGGGAGATCTTTCCAACACACCAAATATTTTGTTATGTTCCGGTTCCTCAATTCTCTGACTTCAATAATAGCTTTTGGAACCGAGATCAATTTACCTTCATCATCTAAAGGAGGTAAATCAGCTGAAGGAATAATGTGTTGTTCTAGTGCCCTTTTGAGGCACGAAATATGAAATACATTATGAATTCTACTGTAATCTGGCAATTCAAGGTCATAAACAATCTCTCCAATCCTGTGCTTAATCCTGTAAGGGTCATAGAAGCGAGGCTTGAGCTTTTTAACTCCATTTTCTTATAGAGAAGACTGTCTATAGGGTTGCAATCTCAAGAAAACTATGTCTCCATGTCATGTCCCCTTTTTGAAATATTTAATGAGGGAAATAATTAATAATAATTCATTTATGTTGTCCAAGTTACTTTATTTTATAATGCGAAAAAATGACACTTAAGTGTTATTATTATTAAAAAGGGCTAAAAAACAATATTAATTACATGGTCAAAAAGGAAATATTTATTAAATGGCCAAAAAAGTAATAATTGTCTAAAAGTGTTTTAAATGCTCTTAGGGTTAGGGTCAAATTGGAAAAGTGAAATTATAAAATGACGAGTGGGGCTGAAAAGAGGTATTATTCATTATTCACGATTGAAATGCGATTTGGTTCAACTTCTGTTTTTTAGGACGGAAACCCTCCATTGCACTTCAGATTTAAGGATGAAAACTCTTCAATCTTCTGTGATAGCTCCATCCAGGGGCTATAATTGAGCTTCATTTCAATTTGATAGAGTAACAGAGCAACATTTGTAACTGTGGATCAGTTACATCAGCTAGGGCATCATTTTTCAAGAGGATTTCAGGGTTGTTTGAGGGCTAACATCACCATTTTAGGGGTTGCTACTATCATTGGGAGGTGTTGCAGCGTATTTGTACAACAGAGGTTACCTTCTAGGGTTTGGAAAGGTTGGTTTTTTGCTTGGGACGCCAACATCAACCTGTTGGATCTGTATTTTTTGGCAATTCTTCCATTTGCACTGTCATCTATAATTTGGTATTTTGCAGCATAGTAAATAATAAATAAAATTGGTATTTGAGTTGTATTTGATCTCCACATTCAATAAAAATAAAATTGTCATTTTCAGAGAGTTTACCGATGATTTTCAGACAATTTGTGTTTATTTCCTATAAGGGTTTATTGCAAAAATTAATATCTATTTAATTCTACCCTAAGAGAGTATTTCAGTATAAGGGTTTTATTAGAAAAATCAAAATTTTGTAAAATATCCCAAAAGGTAGATATTTTTTGAATTCTGGATTTTACTAAAAACTCGACCAAAATTATTATTTTTCAGATTTATGACAGCAAACCCTAGCTGCAATAAACCTTCCAAAATTAGCATAAAAATAGGGTTAATTGAATAGAACAAGCAAAACAACAAGCAAGTTTTTCTCCCAAAAAACAGAGATTTATCTTCAAACCCTAGGCACCACTAATAGAGATAAATATTGAATTAATTTCTACCATTGCAATGCTGAAAATAGAATCTTCCACTCCACAATACAACCCACTAGTTATGAAAGATGTTTCACAAATTTTTAATCCAATAAATATGCCAAATTTGTATTCAATTTCAGATCTGAAATTTGAATAAAATAATGAATTTCTTCAAAGTAAATATGCTGGAAACATTCCCAAAAATTAGGGAATAAATATATGAAATTACATCAAATATTCTAGGCCCAATGACCATCCAAATACCTCACAAAAATCAGTAAAAATAGTATAAATAATCGATAAAATCATAATATATGGTTTTTGCTCAAAATACACCCCAAAAACCCACAAACTAGTTCCATTGTAATGTCCCCAAAATGGGACAAATGACCCTAGCAAGGGTTTTTCACAAATCTTAACAATTCTGTAATTTATTTCTGAATTCTGAAATTCAAATCAGCAACCCTAGCTGAATTAAGATGCTCAAAACACTACAAATAGAAACAAACCTTGGGCACCAATGTTGCACAATTAATTCAACAATTAATGTGATATATATCCATTGAAATTCACCTTTAACCATATGAAAATGTCATACATAAATCCTGATTAGGCTGCTGTAATAAATACTTGTTTTGGTGAAGAGAAATGGAGATGTACCGTTGGAAAGTACCCTTGCAATATTTTTTATTTTCTTCTGAAAGTACAGCTACATTTTCCCTTGCCAAATCAATCTTCAAACCCTTGCAAACACTCACCAATAATAATAAGAAATTATAGAAATATTTCAAAATGAAATACCCCCAAGTTAGCCCTTCCAATGGCTTTCAAAACCCTCCAATGTAAGTCACCAATGTGCAAAAAATCACTACATGAATTAAATCAAAATTTTAACCTTTGATTCACCCTCAAGATGATGTCAAAGTCCCCGAAAAATATGCCAAAAATACATAAATGATTATAACATTACTTGTCCACTGTTTAGGGTCTAAAAGCACCCTACAACCCTCAGAAAATCCTCCAAAGTGAGTTGCCATACTTGCAAAATTAATATAAGTAGCAATCAAATTTATTATGCTCAATTTGGTCCCTCAATGACCTCAAATGTCCTCAAGGAGCAAGTCACCTAGCTGCAATAAATCCAAAATAAATCCACAAACCCTAACAAAGGGTTTGCAAGTGTAGAACAACCCTTAACAGGGTCTTCCAAGCCTCTAACCAAATCACCACCTTCTTGACCTGAAAAAATACAATCGCCAAGCCTCCAAGGTGCTCATCAATCTTTCAAACAAGGTGGTGTTCCAAAACACCTTTGTAAAACCAATTGCATGCAACCATGCAACTCTAAAACACAATTACAACCCTTGAATATAGATGCCCTTAATGAAGGAATGAATGTTTTCATTCCCAAACCCTAGGTACACTTGAAAGTTTTCGTCCTCAAGTCACTGTGAGCAAGCTTGACATACTTGATGAACAATTCAGTATCACAAAAAATATGCCAAAAATACACAAATAATTATAATATTATTTGTCCACTGTTTAGGGTCTAAAAGCACCCTATAACCCTCAAAAAATCCTCCAAAGTGAGTCGCCCCACTTGCAATATTTATATAAATAGCAATTAGATTTATTATGCTCAATTTGGTCCCTAAGTGACCTCAAATTCCCTCAAGGAGCAAGTCGCCTAGCTGCAATAAATCCACAAACTTTAAGAGAGGGTTTGCGAGTGTAGAACAACCCTTAACGGGGTCTTCCAAGCCTCTAGCCAAATCACCACCTTCTTGACCTACAAAAATATAATCACCAAGCCTCCAAGGTGCTCGCCAATTTTTCAAACAAGGTGGTGTTTCAAAACACTTTTGTAAGACCATTTGCATGTGACCATGCAAATCTGAAGCACAATTACAGCGTTTGAATAGAGTTGCCCTTAAAGAAGGAATGTAGGTTTTCGTCCCCAAACCCTACGTACATTTGAAAGTTTTCGTCTTCAAGTCACTATGAGCAAGCTTGACATACTTGATCAACAATTCAATATCACATAATGCATAACCTACAAATGAAATACAAATCCCTTTTATATATCCACCTTTTGGTTATGAAGGAAGAGTTAGTGGATTTTAAGAATAATTTGCTTGTAAAATCACTTAAAGGCTAAATACGTCCATGACCCTCAAAAGGTCTCAACTTATGTGAAAAGCAAATTAGACTATTATTACTTTATTTTAAGGATTTATAAATACTTTTTATTTAAGTAACAATATTATTTTAATTTCAAAATGGGGACATTACAATCCTCCCCGCTCAAAATTGTTTGTCTTCAAGCAATTGTAATATCCACGGAGGTGTCCCAACATACCTTATTATGCAATGTCTAATTGTAACTTCTTCCCATGGAAAAGAAGCTCCAAACTGAACTTGTACCTTGTTGTACTTGTGTTTTGGAGGGTGCCCCCAAGAGCTAAAGGTTTTACACAACTCAAAACAACAATTATCATGTTTCATTTCATGTCTCGAACTCTTCAATATAGTCCCTTCATGAGCTGAAATCTTCCATAGTGTAACCATGGACACTTGTTTCTTCCCTCAAGAATAAATCACCTCACCAATCTGGTTGAATATGTTACGATGTAGGCTGTGATAGTAACATACAGCCATGCTATTATTCCAAAGCATCAACTTATTCACTACCAAGTTGACCTTCAAAAAGCTCTTCAACTCCATGCTTACCAAATAAGCCCTTAAAGGCTCACGCATTGTGCAAAAAGGGCTAGGGCTGAAAAATTGAATCAAATTAATATATATGACAAGGCTGCCCTTAATAAAAATTCCCCTTTTGAAGTGAATTAGAATAGGTGTGCTCACATGGTGTGCATTCCAAAGCTTGTTAAGGTCTTCTCTATACCATACCACAACCATCCAACCATGCAATGTAATCAGTTGGTACTTCTTGGCCATTTTTGGCCCACATACCAAAAATTTTCCAGTTTGAAGAAAATGGACATAACTCAAGAAGAAAAATGGCAAAGTATTCAGACTTCGGGTTTCCGGAGGAGCACTACTTAAAAAACCTTATAAGTAATCAGCAGTCGAAACCCCGATGCAAGTAAGAAGGCTTGGAAAGCCCGATTTGGTCTGGGCAATGTATTTCAGGTTTCTGGGGGTGCACTACTTATTTCACTTTTATAAGTTGCAACTAATGATAAATCTGAAGTAGTGGGGCTTGGAAAGCCCGATTTGATCTGGGTAGTGTATTTCGGGTTCTCCAAGGAGCACCACATAATTACTTCATAAGTTTTGAGCAGTCGGAACCCAAAATAAGTAATGAGACATCAAAAGCCCGATTTGGTCTTAGAAGTGCTTCTCAGATTCTCAAAAAGACAAGTCCTCTCCAAGCGTAAATATGGAGGGCTAATCAGTCAGTGACAAGTGGCATGAGCGAATCCAACTGACGGGGAGATCGATAGCTTGCAAGCATCTATGGAGACTTCGTCCTTTTTCAGGTAGGACACGCGAAAGTAAAAGGAGCATGCCGAGTCTTAATGCAGAGATCGACTCATTCACATCAGGTGAGAACATGCAGCTACCTTCAATATGGCCCTGTCAGTTCAAAAGGAAGGAACTTGAATGCGGAAATGGCTTGAGGAGATTGGGATGATCCTTGGGTGGCACATTTCATGGTCAAAGCAGTGGCGACAGCAGTGGTCCCAGTTCAATGACTTCCTCTCCCTCCTTTCTGCCACATAGCTTCTCTCTCTCTCTCCCCGTTCTCTATAAATATCATGCGACTTGTCATTGTAAGAGTTCTCAGTTTTTAGATGTTTTTTATCTTCTTGGGAGACGGGACACTCTTAGAGATATCGCAAGATATGCTCAGCTGGTTAGGCTCGACCCTGCCAAGCATTTGTAAGAACCACCTCTTATGCAATAAAGGATTTTTCTTTCCCTGTCTCTTGCCTTGGACTGTGTCTATTGCGCTGCATACTATGGCATCGCGTGAAGGAGAGTCTTCCTCGTCCATGGTCCTCCTTTCTGACCTTGTTTAAGGATTTTTCAATGTTGTTTGCAGGTCTGGTTGAGTGTTCTTTCCACCATTAATGTGAACTTCCAGTGAGTCTTAGAACTCCTCTCCGTTTGCATTCATCGCTTCCCTGAACCTCCTCCATGAAATATTTATGCAACCAACTTGATCTTGAGGTTGTGTAATCCAGTATTGTCCTCTACAGAATTAGTGTGCGTTCAAGCTTATGGGACTTTCCCATTTTAAATTGGTGCATCGTCTAGTTAGCCTTCTTAAGAGCCCTTTTCCCCCTTCTAACCCTTTTCTCCGTGAAAGTTTTATTTCAACAATAGTTTAGGTGATCCACCGAGAGGAACTAGCCTCTTTAAAAATCCTAGAGGCTCAACCTCACCATAGGACACCCACATCCTGAGGTTGTTCCCATGCTTATAGCCGGAAGTGGGAGAGCCTGAAAAACTCTCCCATAGGGGTGCAATTTCGTGCTATAATAGTTCTGGCACACCCGGTGGGACTAAGGTCCAAAGCAGTGGAAGGATTTTTGGTGTTGTCCTTCTACATATCATCCTTTGGAGGCATTTTTTAAATATCAATGGCGACTCCGAGCATCTATCAACCGGTTTAAGCAGTCCAAGTGCCTAATCAATGTATTTGGTATGTATAATCAACCATCTTTTGACCAACATGCATATTCTCTACCTCAACATCACACTTATCAAGCTAATAATGTTTATGTGTTCCCCCCAAGTGGCCCTCAAACAACCTGTCACCCCCATCATGGTCTTTACCCTCCTCCCACCCCTGCGTATGACCAAGATCAGCCTCCTATGCATTCAAATCAATCCGCTAATTTCCCTTGTCAAGACTATGTTTATCCTGTTACATCCTTGTCAGGATTCAAGCAAGCATTATCAAATTATAGCAAGTTGATAAGGGAGATTGGTAGGGGTTTGGATCTTTCTCCAGTCATCCCTATCCATGTTCTACAAGAGGCAAGGAGTTCTCTTCAGTTGGTCAAGAGCAAGTGGTCAGTTTGTGAGGACGAACAATCGGCAGTTTGTGAGGACGAACAATCAGCAGTTTGTGAGGGGGAGAACAAGGTGTGGTTGAGAAGCATGGTCCAAAATTCAGAAAGTGTGCTAACGTCTTATGAAGATTAGCAGAGTCAATGCAATCAGTGCTATGTGTCCTCTTCCCTCCAAGAGCCTCAATCTCAGTTTCCAAAGGTTTCAAATCAACCCCCTATGCCCATTCCCACTCAAGAGTGTGAAACCATCCCACCATGGATCTTCTCCTACACCTTTGACCCTGACTATGTCATGCCCTCTCTTGTGAAACCACCCTCTCCTATACCCATTCAAAAGGAGGAAAAGGTGGTTGTTTCCTACACATTTCCATCTTGGAAATCGATTCAGTCAGTTCAAGAGAAGAAGGAAGAGGTGTCGGTTGTGGTGATTCAAGAGCCAGTTCCAAAAAGGGAAGAGAAATCAGATTTGGACCCGCTGTGGCATGGCTTTGACATCGAGGAATTAGAGCCTGAAGGCAGTACTGATGCCTTCATACTTAAGGAGGAGTGTATTCAGGATGCAGCTAAGAGCAAAGAGGATCAAGATGAAGTATGGCAATAGTTGTACCATGACTTCATGGATCAGGTAGAGGTTTTAAACCAGCGTATGCCTATTCCAGAGTTTGAGGATGAACTTGCCAATCAGGTTGAAGAAGCTGACTAATCTCAAGATGAATTGTCCATTGAAGGCAATATTGATGTCTTCAAGAATGAAGGAGAATGGTCAAATCCAAAGCCACAAAAATACGACGCATTGGGCCTTGGATGGATTGACGAACTATCATACGGCTCCCTTCAAAGCAAGCCGAGCAAATATGGAGTTGAAGTTGGCATTGTCTCGGATGACCAAGAAGAAGTTGCCTTTTGGGATGACTTGGAGCTTTTCTGCTTTAGTCTATGTTGACAATTCTTCCACCGGACAGATTGTCTCTTGCCATTTGGAAAATTCACATCTCCATCCAAGGAATGAAAGAATACATTGGGAAAGATTACATCGTTTTTTATTTTGCGAGGGCCTTTGCTACAACAGGAATTCCTTCGGACTTTTGTCCGAAGGATGGTTCATCAAAGAAGGATTGTTTTCACATTGCTTCAAAAAAGTTCAAAAGACCATTGCAAAAATTTGGAAGGGACACTCGAGAAATCCAAAGGAATGAGCCTTGTTATAAGTCCGTGGAATTGCAAGGGGTGTCTTTGGAAGGCAGAAAAGGGCAAAACAAGAAACCCAAAGGGCAAGGTACCCTTTGAAAGGGTCATTTTCAACAATCCCGAAGGGCACCTACCCTTCGGGAAGGTACACGTCAAATTCAGGACCACTGCAAAAAACTCGGGTGCCCTACAAAAAGCCCAGGTGCCCTATAATTTTTTTGACAAGGGCGCAGATGAAGGACAGAAGCCCTTGTGGAGGGCACTTGGTCGGCGACAGGACCATTGAAATTTTTCCGAAGGGCATTTTGAAGGTAAAGGCAAAGACAGAAGAGAAAGGATTAATTCCTTCGGGATTAAGACAAAAAGCTCGAAGGAATTAATCCTTTCTCTTCTGTCTTTGCCTTTACCTTCAAAATGCCCTTCGAAAAAATTTCAATGGTCTTGTCGCCGACCAAGTGCCCTCCACAAGGGCTTCTGTCCTTCATATGCGCCCTTGTCAAAAAAATTATAGGGCCCTGAATTTGACATGTACCTTCCCGAAGGGTAGGTGCTCTTCGGGATTGTTGAAATCCTTCGAACAAAGAGTCCGAAGAAATTCAGAGAAATTACAAGGAAGACAAATCCGTGGAATAAAGCCAACAAGGTAAAGGCAAAGACGAAAGAAAATACCTTCAGACTTTTTGTCCGAATGAGTTCCTTCGGACAAAAAGTCCGAAGAAATTCATAGAGGTCCTCCAAAAGACAAAAAACCCGACAAAGGAAAGTCCGAAGCAGAGTTCAAAAGACAAAGGAAGATATCCTTCGAAAAAAAGTCCGAAGGAATACTTCGGAGGATAAACATAGAAAATGCCAAAGAAAAGGAAAGCCCGAAGAATTCCTTCAAAAGATCCGAAGGAGATAAGCTCGAGGGAGAGGGACAGAACATAATTCCGAAGGAATAAAGTCCGCAGGAAATGAGTGGAAAAAGAGAAGTCAGCGAGCAAAAGGATCCGCAACAATAAAATCCGAAAGGGAGATAAAATTTCTAACGGAAATCAAAAAAAGCAAAGATGAAGCCAGAAATAAAACCAACGAAAAAACCCAGAAATTAAGGCTAAGGAGATAGCCAAGAAATCCAAGGAAATATAGACTAATATAGACAAAATACATCCAAATATAGAATCCCGCCAAAAATAGACATGAACATGCAAACCAAAATAGGATAAAATACATGCAAGCAAGGGCTATTTTCGATTGACTGGTCAAAGCTTCAGTTGACTGGTTGTTGAAGTCCAGCTCATCTCCGAATCAACTCATGCATTCGAAGGTCCAACTCAGCTTCAACCAGAGTTTCAAATTCAAACGTCGAGTTGACTGTTCTAGATTTAGAGTTGACTAATTGTTAAACGCCACATCTACCAGGAGTTTCCCATGCAAAGGAGAATGATCTCTTCGTCCAACTCAACTTATCAAACGGTCAACTCAGCCTTTCAAACGTTCCAACTCGGCATCAAGCAGCTCACGTAGAGTTCTAAAATTGACATTGGCGTGGATCTCCATGCAAAGAGAGGTGGGTGGTTCAATAAACAAAATACAAGTTCACTTCCTCAAGCGCAAGAAGCTTCATGCAAAGACAAAGGGAAAACATATTTTATTGAAAGGCCAAGTCTGCCTTGAGTTAATCTAAGTTAATCCTTCTCTTCAATTTTTTCCATGCCAATCTTTGGCTTTTGTAATTCTCTATAAAATGGCTTTTCAGCCTTAGAAAAAATTATCTCTCTTGGCAAGACCAAACTCTTTCATTGGTGAGTTGTGTAACCTCTTCGATCAATAAAAGGACTGTACTTTCAGATTTCAAGTGTTGGCATAGTGTATATTCATTCAGCAATTTGCATAAGTGGTAGATTTCTCTCCCTTCCCAAATTCCGATTCGTACCTAGTTGCTATTTTATCATTATGCAAGTCATGTTAAGTGTTCTTTATGTCTTTTGTTGAAGCTGTAAGTGGATGTTAGGTGGCTGCAAAGTGTCTTGTATCAAACCTCTCTCCATCGTTTTTCCCTCATGTTTTGGTCATTGGATAGAACCTTCTCACGAAATACTTATGCATAGTGGTCGATTGAAATCAAAAGTCTTCCTTTTCCCTTGTTTGTTCAGTGTTCAAGGTTCTAAGTTGAGTGGATCAATCTTTTGGTGTATCACCTTTATTAGGTAGGATTTCCCCTTAAAGTTTCCTTCTCCTTTTTCCATGGTAGTCCGCAGCATAGAGTAGAGATCCTCATTGATACATCTTACAGGAACCAGCTTTCTCTAGGGGTTCTTCTCACCATTGAGGCACCCACCCTCGTGAGAAGATCCCATTGTTTCAACCGGACAGAGGATTGGCTATTTCATGCACGTCTTCGATTCAGGGCGCAACTCCAGGTTGACAACAGTCTAGACAGCAAACCAAGCACCAACTCAAAGGAGCCGCCACATGTGCTTAATTCAGAGCACAAATTTGAACCATCAAATGAGGAGACTGAAAAAGCCCCTACAGTCTAACATGAACCAAGTTTGGAGGACAAGTGGCATGAGCGAATCCAACTGGCAGGGATATTGACAGCTTGCAAGCATCTATGGAGACTTCGTCCTTTTTCAGGCAGGACATACGAAAGTAAAAGGAGCACGCCGAGTCTTAATGCAGGGATCGACTCATTCACGTCAGGCGAGAACATGCAGTTGCCTTCGATATGGCCCTGTCAGTTCAAAAGGGACTTGAATGCGAGAATGGCTCGAGGAGATTGGGATGATCCCTGGGTGGCGCATTTCATGGTCAAGGCAGTGGCAACAACAGCAGTCCCAATTCAACACAGGGGAAGCTATATTCAAGGGCTATATTCAAGGGTAGTGGTGACAGCAATGGTCACAATTACAGCCCTTGAATATAGGTTCCCTTAATGTAAGAATGGAGGTTTTCATTCCCAAACCCTAGGTACACTCAAAGGTTTTCGTCCTCAAGTCACTGTGAGCAAGCTTGACATACTTGATGAACAATTCAATAACACAAAAAATATGCCAGAAATACACAAATAATTATAATATTATTTGTCCATTGTTTAGGGTCTAAAAACACCCTACAACCCTCAAAAAATCCTCCAAAGTGAGTCGCCCCACTTGCAAAATTAATATAAATAGCAATCAGATTTATTATGCTCAATTTGGTCCCTTAATGACCTCAAATGCCCTCAAGGAGCAAGTCGCCTAGATGCAAGAAATCCACAAACCCTAGGAGAGGGTTTGCAAGTGTAAAACAACCCTTAACGGGGTCTTCCAAGCCTCTAGCCAAATCGCCACCTTCTTGATCTGCAAAAATACAATCACCAAGCCTCCAAGGTGCTTGCCAAACTTCCAAACAAGGTGATGTTCCAAAACACCTTTGCAAGACCAATTGTATGCAATCATGCAAATCTAAAGCACAATTACAGCCCTTGAATAGAGTTGTCCTTAATGAAGGAATTGAGGTTTTCATCCTCAAGTCACTGTGAGTAAGCTTGACATATTTGATCAACAATTCAATATCACATAATGCATAACCTTCAAACGAAATACAAATCCCCTTTATATATCCAGCTTTTAGTTGCGAAGGAAGAGTTAGTAGACTATAAGGATAATTTGCTTTTAAAATCACTTAAGAGCTAAATAAGTCCATGACCTTCAAAAGGTCCCAACTTAAGTGAAAAGCAAATTAGACTATTATTACTTTATTTTAAGTATTTAGAAATACTTTTTATTCTGGTAATAATATTATTTTAATTTTAAAATAGGGACATTAAATCCACAACCAAGTCACCCTACCTGGAAACAGTGAATTCCAACAACAAAGTCTACACAACCCTTCAATGAGGGGTCTTCAACCTGTCCAAACAGCGCCCAATGCTCTCAACCCTAGTCGCCCCTCTCCAAATGCAATTTTTTTATCTTTTTTGAATATTATGCTCGAATGCAACCTCAAGATGAAGTTGATCTAGATGAGAAATGAGGTTTTGCACCTCTACTCCTTTGCTTGAAGGTTTTCATCTCCAAGTCAATAGCTCAAGCTTTTTTATGCTCAAAACTGTAATTTCAAATATAATCCAAAATGCCCTTTCAAATGAACCCTCCAATGCTTTTATTCTCCTTCCCCAAGTGAAGCACCCAAATTGGAGGGAAATACCTTTTTTTTTTTTTTTTTTAAATTATAAAAAGAACGCCTCTTATAATTCACTTAAGTGGATTGGGTACCCATGATTCTCAAAAAGGACCCAACATAAGTGAAATTATAACAATAATGTGTTTTTTACAAGTGTTCTTAAGAAAACCAAATGTTTTCCTTC
This sequence comes from Torreya grandis, assembly GCA_037957365.1. Lineage (NCBI taxonomy): Eukaryota > Viridiplantae > Streptophyta > Pinopsida > Cupressales > Taxaceae > Torreya > Torreya grandis. The sequence goes on from JARHVA010000188.1 coordinate 5,499,352, forward strand.
TTTTTTCTTTTTTCCTTTAGCCCTTGGGAAACTAAGCAAGGTTAAAGCTCTTCAATAGTGTTATGCCCAAAAGGTGGACATGACATTTTGTTAGTTCTGTCCTAAAAAAACATTTCAATGGTATCAAAGTTGTGATCTTGTCAACCTATGAATCAAAAAGAAAATCATGGGATTACTTACAGAGGAAGTGAAGTCCTTGCATGAAGCCATAAATCAAAGTCAAAGATATTTGACAAGGTACCCAAAGGCTACAAAAGGACAAGGAAAGTTACAAGCTTGAGGCCACCCGAATCCTTGACCAATATCAAGGTATGCCTAATAGTTTTGAATCTCGAGTTTTCTTTGATGAGACCCTGGATTACTCAAAATGAGATATCCGAATAAAAGGGGTTTGTATGAATACATAAGAGTTGAGAAAGACAGGAATCTGCCATGCAAGTTGAAGGTAAGTAGATCTTATCTAAACAGGAACCAAAGAATGTGGTTGAAAAGAAACTAACCACATTGCAGACAAGCACATAAGATGTGATGAGGACCCACAAAAGGTGTGATGAATGGCTAAGAAGAGCTAAGGCAGCTAAGTTGATAGCCACTCAAGCAAAACAACACTTGCATAAAATTAAGGGAAAGAATTCTCCAATTGTAATGGTAGAGTATGAAGAAAAATCCGAGTTTCAAGAAATTGAAAGAAAGCAAATCAAGGAGGAAAAGGCATCACTAACTGAATGCAAAGAGCCGAAAATAAAAATAGATGTTTCAATCCATGAGATTTCCAACAATCTTCCGAAGAGTAAGCCACTACCATAGAAGACCGAATTTTAAAATTTCAAAATTTCAGAATAACCTCTCAAAAGCTCCTACTTCAGCCAAAGAGGGTAAGCACTCTTATAATTTCAGTTCAAGATATGGAAATGATAGCATAGATCTATTTCAGTTTTGCCATCATTATAAGAAGGGTAAAAGAATGAAGATAGATCCTTTGGCTCAATGCATTTTGCATAATGGTATGGAATTCAGGTGATATTTTGAGATCTATAAAGGATAGAATTTTTTATTTAAATATCATTGTTGTTGATAACTTCATTATCCCATACAAATGGATAAGGAAAAAATCAGAATTGACATCGAATGAGCATAAGGAAAATATTATGAATGACAATAGGGTGTAGTGGTTGAAGCACAAAAGTGTAATGTCCCCTTTTTTGGCATAGCTTGCTTATAGACTCTTAGCTTGGTTTTGTTCCCACAAGGCTAAGGGAAAGAAAGGGGAACGATGAGGGGGCATTCAAAGAGCAAAAAGGCGAAAAGTTACTTAAATATTTTAATTTTCAGTTGAGTTGTGCAAAAAGTACTTGTAACTTATTTCTAATACGCAATCTGATTTGTGTCATATTTTGGAAGGTATAGCTTGCAACATTATGGGAGGACCTAGTGGAAATCAAGGTTTCGGTTACGAAGCTCTGATAAGTGTCCCAGATTCTTCATCACTTTGGAGAAGTCGAGCAAGGTAACAAAAACATGGTGGTGAGTACATGTGGTAGTTGTTGACCTTGTGGGAAGTTAGAAGATGGAATTGCAAATTCTCAAAGATGATTTGGGATCCGCGTATTGTAAAGATGATCATACTGGATGAGTCAAAGCAATTGAATGTGTAATTGCTTAAGGGCAAGCGATTTTGGGAAGGGCATATTGACATATCCCCTTTTCGAAATATTGAATGAGAGAAATAAGTTAATAATGATTCATTTAAGTTGTCCAAATTACTCTATTTTATAATGCGAAAAAATGACATTTAAGTGTTATTATTATTAAAAGGGGCCAAAAAGCAATATTAATTACATAGCCAAAAAGGAAATATTTATTAAATGACAAAAAATGTAATAATTGCCTAACAGTTTTTTAAATGCCCTTAGGGTTATGGTGAAATTGGAAAAGTGAAATTCTAAAAGGACAAGTGGGGCCAAAAAGAAGTATTATTCATTATTCACGATTGAAATGAGAATTGGTTCAACTTCTGCTTTTGAGAACGGAAACCCTCCATTGGACTTCAGATTTGAGGACAAAAACCCTTCGATCTTTTGTGATGGCTCCATCTACGGGCTATATTTGAGCTTCATTTTTGTTTGATAGAGTAACGTGGCCATATTTGTAACTGTAGATCAGTCGCATCAACTAGGGCATCACCTTTCAGGAGGATTTTAGTTTGTTTGAGGGTTGATGTCACTAGTTTAGGGGTTGATGCCATCATTGAGAGTTGTTGCAGCTTGTCATACGATAGAGGTTACCTTCTAAGGTTTGGAAAGGCTGATTTATGCTTGGGATGCCAACCTCAGCCAACTCGATCTGTATTTTCTAGCATTTTTTCCATTTGCACGGTCAACTATAATTTGTTAATTTGAAACATGGGAATAAATAAATAAAATTGGTATTTGAGTTGTATTTGATCTCCGCATTCAATAAAAATAAGTCATTTTCAAAGGGTTTAGCAATGATTTTTAGACTTTTTGTGTTTATTTCCTGTAAGGGTTTATTTCAAAAAATAATGTTCATTTAATCCTACCCTAAGGGAATATTTTAGTATAAGGGTTTTATTACAAAAATGAAAAGTTTGTTAATTATGTCCTAAAGGGACATTTCACTTCAACCTCAAACGTTCTCTCAATACGACGTTGGTCTGCATAAAACTTTTGTTGATTTTGTGTCCGTTGAAGGTTTTCTTTGAGTGAATACAATATTTCTTGACTCTGTGCAACCAAGCCTCTTGCCCCTAGCACTCTACTGTCTATAATAACTAAATCCACAAAAGAAAGAGCATCATAACCATTGAAAGGAGTCATATCAATGGACATATGATTTCAGATGTTGTAGCAATGCTCCCTCATATAGAGCCATTTGATCCAAGTTGTTTGCTACCCGACTACATAGTTTCTCAAATATCCCTCAATCCACTTATTCACAATCCTTGTTTGCCCATTTGTTTGAGGGTAGTAATTGGTACTAGGAGTCAACTCGGTTCTTATCAAATGAAAGAGCTCTTACCAAAATAAACTAAGGAACCTGCTATCCTATCACTTACTATTTTCTTAGGCAATCCATGAAGTCCAAATTCTTCTTTGAAAAACAAATCAGTTTGTGGTGCCTTAAACTCAGTTGGAATAGCAAAAATGTTAGCATATTTAGTAAGTCTATTCACTACCACATATATACAACTCTTGCCCTGAACTTTTGGAAGCCCTGTGATAAAATTCATATAAACACTCCTATTTTTTATTTGGAATTGGTAAGGGCTGCAACAAACCTATTGGAAATACATGTTTTTCTTTGTTCCGCTAGCAGGGAATACACTCTGATGTATTGGAGGACCTCTGCTTTGAGTCCTCTCTATAAAAATCTATCCCTTATTTCTTTTTAAGTCTTCAAATACCCTAGGTGACCAGCCAAAGGTGTATCATGTACAGCTCTCAAGACTTTGTTCTTCACTTTTGATTCAAGAACAAGATAAATTCTATCCTTTTAAAGGATGAGATCATCAATCGCCTTATACTTGTCCCATTTTTTTTGCATATCATTCAAGTCCTTCTGGTTGATGAAAAAATTCAAACTGTTGTGATCCGTCTTGACCACAAATCTGCGACAAACCAATTACTCCCTAAATTTCATTAATGCATGCATGATGGCCAACATTTCTTTGTCATATATGGAGAATCCACATTATATATCTTTGAGTTTCCAACTCTCAAAGGCTATGGGATGTCTGTTTTGCATCAAAATTGCCCCAATCCCTTCTTGTAATGTCCCATTTGTTAGGTTTATGATCCAAAATAGTTTATTTTAATATTTTAGGTTTTGCTTTGTTAAATAAGTTGGTTACACGGGAAAGTTGGTTTGTTCCTGTAATCACCCGTGAAGTTTTTTAAGCTTTCACCTTTCTTTGTAAAAACAATTCCGAAATAATACAATATATTATTTTGTGTGTATTATTCTCTTTGCAATGTAATTTCACTATTATACCACCATTGCCCCTAGGCCATTCGTGGTATCAGTGCCAGACACTGAAGAAAATGACTTGAAAGAGCTGAGGTTGAAGAGAGAATATGAGCAGCCCAATCTGTATTGGGATTGTAATGCCACACTTTGAAGGAGAGACAACAAATCCGTAAGTCTTCTTTTATTTTGTGACTTCTTTCAAATTTGTACAGTGACAACACTATTTGTTTTATTCTATAAATTTCAAATCTGTACCATGACAGCACTACTCAACAAAAAAATGGCACTCCTAAATTGAAAATCGATGCACCTGTTAGGTTGAATGTTTGAGTATGGAATATTAATTATGTTGTTTACCATCAGTTTTTTTTTAGTTTTGACAAAATATCCACAACCATGGATTTTCCTATTAGATTCTTATGTTGGCACAACAATAAAGCGTGGTTTGTAGATGAAAATACCTACATGAAGGATCCTTTACTTCATTGTTAAAGGGCAATGGCTAAAGAAGCAAGCGATCTGAGTGAAGGGTATTGGTTAGAGAATGAGCTGCTCTCCACAAATCGCAGTGTCTGTGCCACGACACTCTTCATTGCTACGGCATTGATCTTGTAATGATCATATTGAAGTCATTAAAAGCACATTGAATAGAGTAGTAATACAATGTCTAAGTTTTGGCATTTCCAGCAACTACATGATGCATACTCAGTTATTATGGTGCAAGTTCTGATAGATTTTTAACTTGCTTATTTTTATTATCTGATTTTTGAATTGCGTTGGCTTTGTGAAAGGTTTGTGCCCTGAGTTTGGTGTGTTTATCATTTGTTGTTCTGAGAGGCATGTGGAAGTCTTATTCTTTGACTGTGCATTATTCATTGGATGTGGAGCTGAGCAAATGCCAGTATACTTAAATTTTATCTATACCTGGAGGACCAGCTTAAATAATATTAGTCATATTGCCTTCCCTGGCAATAACTTGAAGCCTTGAAATAGCATCGTTGTTGCCCACGATTTTAAGGAGGTTTGAAGAAATACATCGGCCAGTGAATAAATCCACAAATAGAGGCACAGTTGTACGACGTTTTAGATGTAGTGCAGCCATGGGTGTTGGCAGAAGTTTACAAGCTTGTCTAAACTTTTAGTATAACCTAAAATCAATGTGGGTCCCTGCAAGCGCAAAACTCAAAGCCTCTACCTGGGAATAAATAGAGTGAAAATTTTTTAAATGCAAGAAGTTTGACAAGTGAATTAATTTTCATACATATAATTTTTTTATTTGTCAAAACTGAAACATGCAATTTCAACTAGTATAAATTACTTTCATGTTTCATAATTTCTTGTAGAGTAATTGGTGAAATCTTTTATGTGCAACCCTTGGAATTTGGAGAGGTCCAAGGTTCAAATCCCCTCTAAGTATTTTTTTGGGTCAAATTGGCGATATAAGGGTGTAGTTACTGTTGTCAACCTGGAGCTGCGCCCTGAATCGAAGACGTGCGTGAAATGGCCAGTCATCTATCCGGCTGAAACAATGGGATCTTCTCACGAGGGTGGATGCCTCAATGGTGAGAAGAACCTCCAGAGAAGGCTGGTTCCTGTATGATGTATCGATGAGGATCTCTACTCTATGCTGCGGACTACCATGGAAAAGGGAGAAGGAAACTTTAAGGGGAAATCCTGCCTAAAAAGGGTGATACACCAGAAGATTGATCCACTCAACTTGGAACCTTGAACACTGAACAAACAAGGGAAAAGGAAGACCTTCGATTTCAATCAATCACTTATGCATAAATATTTCATGAAGAGGTTCGATCCAATGACCAAAACATGAGGGAAAATGATGGAGATAGGTCTGATACAAGACACTTTGCAGCCACCTAACATCCACTTACAGCTTCAGCAAAAGACGCAGAGAACACTGAACATGACCTGCATAAGGATAATCTAGCATCTAGGTATGAATCAAAATTTGGGAAGGGAAAGAAATCTACCACATATACAAATTGTTGAAGAAATATACACTATGCCAACACTTGAAATCTGAAAGTACAGTCCTATTGATTGAAGAGGTTACACAACTCACCAATGGCAGAGTCTGGTCTAGCCAAGAGAGATTGATCATTTTTAATCAAGGCTGAAAGCCATTTTATAGAGAATTACAAAAGCCAAAGATTAGCGTTGAAAATTTTGAAGAGAAGGATTAACTTAGATTAACTCAACTCTGACTTGGCCTTTCAATAAAATATGTTTTCTCTTTGTCTTTGCATGAACCTTCTTGCACTTGAGGAAGTGAACTTGTCTTTGTTCTAAACCGTCCACCTTTCTTTGCATGGAAATCTACGCCAATGTCAATTTTAGAACTCTACGTGAGCTACTTGATGCCGAGTTGGAACGTTTGAAAGGCTGAGTTGGCCGTTTGATAAGCTGAGTTGGACAAAGAGATCATTCTCCTTTGCATGGAAAACTCCTAATAGATGTGGCGTTTAACAATTAGTCAACTCTAAATCTAGAACAGTCAACTCGACGTTCGAATTTGGAACTCTGGTTGAAGCTGAGTTGGACCTTCGAATGCATGAGTTGATCTGGAGATGAGCAGGACTTCGACAACCAATCAACTGAAGCTTTGACAGGTCGATCGAAAATAGACCTTGCTTGCATGCATTTTATCCTATTCTGGTATGCCTATTCATGTCTATTTTGGTGGGATTCTATATTTGGATGTATTTTGTCTATAGTAGTCTATATTTCCTTGGATTTCTTGGCTATCTCCTTAACCTTTGGATCTCCTTGGCTTTATCCTTGCCAATTATCCCGAATTTGTTCCTGTGGAGTTTTGTTTTGCCCTATGGCTTTATATTTCCTTCGGAATTTTCTATTTGCAATTTCCTTCAGACTTCTATGTTTTCTCCTTTCATTTCCCAGATTTCTTGCAGCTTTCTTAGCTTCACCTTTTGCCGTATTTCCTTCGGGATTGCTTTGCCGCATTCATCCTTCGGACATAAAGTCCGAAGGAATTCCTTCGGACTTTTTTTCCGAAGGAAATATCCTTTTGTCATTTTCTTCGCTCGGACTTTCCTTTGTCGGGTTTTTGTCTTTTGGCGGCTCCTCTCCGAATTTCTTCGGACTTTTTGTCCGAAGGAATTCCTTCCCCTGTTTCGGACTTTTTCCCACGGATTTGTCTTCCTTGTAATTTCTCCGACTTTCTTCAAACTTTTTGTCTGAAGGAATTCCTTCGGACAAAAAGCCCAAAGGAATTCATCCTTTGTCTTTTGTCTTTACCTTTACCTTCAAAATGCCCTTCGGGAAAGTCGCAGTGGTCTTGTCGCCGACCAACTGCCCTCCGCAAGGGCTTCTGTCTTGCATCTGTGCCCTTTTCGAAAAAATTGTAGGGTACCCGAGCTTTTTGTAGGGCACCCTAGTTTTTGCAAATGACTCTTCTGAATTTGACGTGTACCTTCCCAAAGGGTAGGTGCCCTTCGGGATTGTTGAAAATGACCCTTCCGAAGGGTACCTTGCCCTTCGGGTTTTTTGTTTTGCCCTCTTCTGTCTTCCAAAGCCCTTTGCAATTCCACAGACTTATTCCTTCAGATTTCTTCGGACTTTTCTCTTGGACTGTCCGGTTCGAAGGAATTACTTGCTTTGTTGTAAGCTCTGCAAATTCCCCGAAGGAATTGAAACTTGTAATTTCCTACGGACTTATGTCCTTAGCACTTCTCCGGAGCTATGTGACATTCTGCCTTCTTAGATGAACCATTACAATGTATTCTTCCCCAATGTATTCTTTCTTTCCTTGGATGGAGATGTGAATTTTCCGAATGGCAAGAGACAATCTGTCCTATGGAAGAATTGTCAACATTTCTAGCGACTCAGCTAGCTCAGCATGCCTGCTCTTCTTGAGAACCCAGACCATATATAGACGCTATTTGAATTCCCAAATGGTGATCCTGATTTCTGATTGAAAATCTCCTCTGATCGTCGCTGAAGTAACCTCTGTTAAAATAAGAAGGGAAACACACGAAAGCAGAAAACTAAGAAGCAAATGTGCAAACAAGCACTTATTGGAACAAAACTAAAGCAAACTACTATGCTTGAACAGCACTTGGAGGAAAGCAAAACAAATAAGGAACCTAGCTAGCCATGATAAAGCATGATCCACTTGGATCAAATGGAAAATTCTTGAACTCACTCCTTCTAAGAGATGGTACAAGTTTCAAAGCAGGTTGTTTATTAGTCACAACCTTTGATGAGGCATTTTCCTTGTCCACCAACTGTATCAGCATCTTCTCAAATGAGTCATCAACAGCAACAAAGACAAACTCATCAAGTACCTCTTGATCTTTTTCAGATTGCTTGTCATCTACCACCTTGTCAAGTGATATCTCATCTATGCATGCTTTTTGAGTGACCACATCCTTCTTATTGATTGCTGCGATTTCATCCAGCTCTTCAAGAAGCTTTGAGTAGGCAACCCAATCTGTACTGTGACCTTGAATAGGTGATTTCTCATAAACAGGGTCTTCAATAGCCATCAGATCCATACAAAGCTCTTCAATCTCTTGTAGAGATTCAAGGTACAGCTGCCAATCATCTTTTTGTTCCTCATTTTGATCTATTTGAACTGAATCAGTTGTAACGTTATCTGGATCCTTCTCAATAGGAGATACCTGTAACTCATTTATAACTTCAATCTGTATCAGCTCCTCTTGAAGTTCCTCTACATCAAGATCAGTCTTTCCACCCTCAGCTATAATTGGATGCTCAATTACAACCTCAAGTGAAGTATGAATAGGAAATTCGTCCTGAAACACACCTGAAGCATCCTCTACGCACTCTACAAGAACTTGTCCAGTAGCTGCAACCTCTTTCTCAATACTCCAAAGAACAGGATCCTCCTAAGGAAGGGGGATGGCGGGAGGGTGATAAAATTCATTTGTTTGAGAGGGAAAATGAAGCATGGGAGGTCGATCATGATCAGATTTTGGAATCTTGAAGGAAAAGGAATTATCTAGGGAGTTTTGGAGAGGGAAAGAGAAACTCTTAAAGACGTCTGTATTTTTTTCCTTCCACTTGACCATTACCTTGTCAAAGTCTAGAACCTGCTTGTCTTCCTGGACAACCTGAGCTTGAGGGATGATTGGTGAGGAAAGGGGACTATAGGAAGGTTTAGTCTCATGAATAGTCACTTAAATAGGCTCTTGCATAAGCTCTTGACTCTAACTAGGAATCTCCCTTGGCACACACTGGGCATGGTTAAGAACTTCATCAGAGTAAGAAGCACAATAGCCCTTTGTAGACAATTGGTTTAACTCGATTTCTGCCTTTCCCAAGCCTCCATCTTTTCCAATACAAGAATACATAGTCCATTTATCTCTTCTGCATCATTGGGCACATTTCGAAATAGATCATTCACTTCCTCATACTAAGAGTTAGAACAAACCTTTCTTGCATATGCTAGTATTCTAAGCTCTATTTCATTCATTTTTTCTTGAAGGCAAGACTGCTCATATGCAATATCATAGCCATATGGGAAAGATGAAATCCGGTCCTGAGACTAATATGGCTTACCAGGAAGGTAAGATTCATGCTCTTGATAAGGCTGATTATGAGAAACTTGATAAGGCTCAACATAGCTTTGATAATACTCTTGATAAGGCTGATTAGGCTCATAAAGAGGTTCATAGGTATCATGACCAGGCTGGTATGATCCATCATTAGGCTGATAAGGAAACATAGCTGTTGACGCAGAGGATTGCACCTTCAACAGGAGGCCGAGCTCCTGCCTTCCACACGCAACAATGGAAACTCCCCTCTTGCCTGTGGCTTGGCAAAACTGGGAGGAGAGTCTCTAGATAAGGGCTAGCTCCCTTGGATGTATCTTTTAAGTCCTGGATTTCCTACTGCTAACAAATAAATTAAAAAAATGGGGGGGGGTTGAAAAAGGAGAAGGATGTTGAAAACAGAACCTAAACCTAAACTAAAAGGTGATACACCAAAAAAATTGATCCACTCAGCGCGAACATACACTCTTCACCAAGAACAAGCTCCCATACACTTCATTTGACACGAGAAATCCTTCTGCATCAGTGAGCTAGGGATCCGTGGATATACAGGGAGGAAGAACTATCAAAGGTGTTCTGAGACACACTATGGTAGCCTGTTCACATGCGCCTATATTCCTGTTGTAGACACTTCTGGCAGACCTGCAAAAGGAAAACTCACAATACTGAAAGTGCAAACTCAGAATGGAGGTAAAAATGCTGTCTTGATTCAAAGTAAAATCTGGCAGAGTTTTGCCTTACAAACCCAGAGATTTTTGGGCGGAGCTTTGCCTTATAGGCTAAGAAGATCCTCCTCAAAATGAAAAGTTTACAATATATAGAAAGAGAAGAAGTAAAAGCGTCCCTTTGGAAAAGACTTTTGACGCTCTTTAACAAGCTGGCCCATGTGCGTTGAGAGCATCGGGAAGAGGAAGTCACTGTTGTTGATGTCATTCTTCTAGAAGAGGCCTACTAGAACCATGATGTGTAATCATCGGTCTTGACTTTGGTGTTCAAACATTAATGTGAAAGCACGGGCCGCGCCTCTTTTTCTGCAAACAAGACTGCTCTTTCCAGATATTCACGCGGTTTGTCTGCTCATTAATACAAAGTGGAGAAAACAGGCCACGCCGCTTACTGTTTGCGTTGTTTGTTGACCACCTGGCGAGCACTATTCCAATTGCAGGAGTAAATACCTGAGTTGACACCTCTTCTTTGCCACTTGGACTGTTTGTCCGCTTCTGCACTTTGTCTCTTCTTGGTTTTGTCTCTTTCTGGGTCCTTCGGCCCTCGGGGCTATCTTCTTGGCAGGTCGCTGAGTTCCTTGGGCTCTTCTTTAGGCTTTTCAAAATCAATGGCTATTTCACAAGCCTTAAATTTGACGTCTGCGCACCCGTCACTGCGTTTGAACTTCCAACGGCTAGTTCGTCGTACTCGATTTTGACGTCTTCGGGCCCGTCACCCCTTGGAATTTCTTCGGCCTTTTCCTTTGCTTCGTCCTTTTGTCACTCCCTTACCTTCAGGCTTTTGCTTTGGACCCTCTCGAAGGGAAGGTGTCCCTTCGGCTTTGGAGAAGTGCCTTTTTTTCGGCAGCCGAGAGTCCCCCGCAAGGGCACCTCCCCTTAGGGATCCTTCAGCGGCCTTTTCCCCTTGGCTATTTTACCGTGGACAAAAGGTCTGCAAGAATTGTCTTGCTCGCTTCTTTTCTTCGGAGCTTTTCCTCGGGGTTTTTCCCCGAATTTTCTCTCGGCTACTTTTCCCGCGAACAAAAAGTCCACAAGAATTGCCTTGCTCTCTTCTTCGGAGTTTTTTCCCCAGGCTTTTTGGCTCGCGTCTTTTCCCGAATTTCTTCGGACTTTTTGTCCGAAGGAATTCCTTCGGACAAAAGTCCGAAATAAATCGCTTATTTCTTTTGCCTTGTCTTTTCCGTGGCGGGATTTTCTTCTGAAGAAATTCTATTGTTTGCCTTAAACAAATTTTCGAAGGAAACTTACCTTTTCAGCTTTCTCTGTGGCCTCTTTGCAAATGTTCCCTACCCTATGCAAGGGCACTTGAGTCCGGAACTACCCTCCGCAAGGGCACTTGAAATGGTCCATTTTGCGCCTAAGTGTCGGGAACTCGTCTCTTCTTGCAGAGTTCGTAGAAACTCTCTGTAGAGTCCGTAGAAATGCCTGCGGAGTCCGTAGAAATTTCCAAGACTTGTGCAAAATCAAAAATGTACTGGCTCAGAACAGCAAGAAAAAAGGGGGGACTGATTTTGGCCTCCGAGACCAAAATGGTCAACAAATTGGCGACTCCCAAGGGAAGCATATCTGCTATGCTTAGAAACCAGTTGCCTTGAAGTCCATTGGGCACGGAGTCAGAATGCAGCTTTGAAGAAAGGTTAACAACAGCGTTGAGAGATCCCAAAATCAATCATGAGCTTTTACCCCACACACAAAGGAAAACACACACAACGATAAAAAACACCACTTGTGCAAACTGCACTTAGGGAAAACAGAGAAAGAAAACTGAAAGCAAACTACTATATACAGCTAACCAGGTATATTGCCTCCCTCCTGGATCAAAGGAAAAATTTCTTAAGTCTCCTTCCTGGCTAGGAAACTTACGGTGCCAGACAAGTGGCTGAATGGAATGGAGACTTGGTGACCTGCTCCTCTTGCCTGCCACCTTGATTGGCTTGCGTCCGAGTGGATCAAAATCAAACATGCTTCCAACATATATGTACTCTTCTTGTTCTTGGAAGCTTGTTGAATGCTGGTCCTTCATGCTGGTGCGTCTCACCAAGAAATCGATGGCTGTTGGCTCATCGCCATAAGCCCTTTGATATGCACAGTCCCTTTGCAATGCATCATGGTTTGACTTGTTCCCTTCTGCTTCGTTGAAGACCCTGTCAAACTCATTCTCTGCTCCCTCAAGGCTTTCTTGAAGAAGGGTGACTGTTGTGATGTCTAAAATGGAATCACAAACTGATTGCTCATCCCCAAAACATCACCTTTTTGTTCAAAGCTCTCTTCTTCAAGGCTTTCCTCAAGATGGACCAGCCTCTCCTTTTCTTGCTCAAGGATCAGAGTCTCTAGTTGTTAAAAGACATCCGTTTGATCCTCCTCCAATTCAGGCTCCTCGGCATAGTCGTCATCATCGAAGCAACAAGGAAGTTCATCAAACAAAAGGGAAGAGAGCTCACCATGTTTACGTTCCTCCTCATATTGCTGGAACATCTGCATGTATGCATGCCCTGTGTCTTCTCCATTGTCGATGATGTCTTCACAAGGAGCATCGATGATGATTTCTTCTTCATTGTCACTCATGATAGCCTCTTGAGAAGCTGCAGATTGAATCTTTTCTTCCTCACTTGCCTCCCGCAAAACAGGTTCCTCCTTGAGAAGGGGTGAAGTGAAAAAACCATGTGGAAGAGGAGGCAGTCCTTGAGCTAGAATTGAATGATTCTCCTCTTTCCATTTGGTCAGCACTTCATCTATATCAGGTGTGGTCTGATAGCTCTCTTGGAGGTGTGTAGATGGGGTGTGTTCAGACATGTCCACACGTTGGCTGAGGAATCTCTCTCTGGATTCCAACTCTGCAATTCTCCTGGCTATATCTTCTTGGAAGAGCCTTTCTTGGAGGTCATAGGAATCATAATGAGCAGGAGCAGCCTCGACCTTTTTAAGGTTTTGAGCAAAACCGTTTTTCTCCTTTTTCCTGCCCCATGATTCCACTGTTTGTTTCCAACTCATGACCTCGGAATTGGAATTTTCCCTTCTTGTTGAAGGGCAACTAGGAGGGCTGCTTGAGGGGATTGCATGAAAAACCTGAGCCTGATTAAAACCATATGAAGGAATACAAGGCCCATGATTTTGTGTAAAGGGATTATACATAAAAAAAATGTGATTTCTTGATAGCACCTGGACTGCTTAACCAGCTGATTCAACTCGGAATCGCCATTGGTGTTGATGCAAAAGCCTCCAAACGCTGGTTGGTTGAAGAACACACCAAAAATTCTTCAACTCTTTGGACCAAACTTGTCCTAGTTGGTCTCACCGGGCGTGCCAAAAACTGTTGACGCAGTGGATTGCACCCTGGACAGGAGCCTGAGCTCCTGCCTTCCACACGCAACAATGGAAACTCCCCTCTTGCTTGTGGGCCTGGCAAAACTGGGGAGAGAGTCTCTAGATAAGGGCTAGCTCCCTTCGATATATCTTTTAGGTCCTGGATGCCCTACTGCTAACAAATAAATGAAAAAAAGGGGGGGTTGAAAAGGGCGAAGGATGCTGAAAACAGATCCTAAACCTAAACTAAAAGGTGATACACCAAAAAAGTTGATCCACTCAGCGCGAACATACACTCTTCACCAAGAACAAGCTCCCATACACTTCATTTGACACGAGAAATCCTTCTGCTTCAGTGAGCTAGGGGTCCGTGGATATACAGGGAGGAAGAACTATCAAAGTGTTCTGAGACACACTATGGCAGCCTGTTCACATGTACCTATATTCCTGCTGTAGACACTTCTGGCAAACCTGCAAAAGAAAAACTCACAATGCAGAAAGTGCAAACTCAGAATGGAGGTAAAAATGTTGTCTTGATTCAAGGTAAAATCTGGCAGAGTTCTGCCTTACAAACCCAGAGATTTTTGGGCGGAGCTTTGCCTTACAGGCTAAGAAGATCCTCCTCAAAATGAAAAGTTTACAATATATAGAAAGAGAAGAAGTAAAAGCGTCCCTTTAGAAAAGACTTTTGGCGCTCTTTGACAAGCTGGCCCATGTGCGTTGAGAGCATTGGGAAGAGGAAGTCACTGTTGTTGATGTCATTCTTCTAGAAGAGGCCTGCTAGAACCATGCTGTGTAATTGTCGGTCTTGACTTTGGTGTTCAAACATTAATGTGAAAGCACTGGCCGCACCTCTTTTTCTACAAACAAGACTGCTCTTTCCAGATATTCACGCGGTTTGTCTACTCATTAATACAAAGTGGAGAAAATAGGCCGTGTCGCTTACTGTTTGTGTCGTTTGATGACCACCTGGCGAGCACTGTTCCAACTGCAGGAGTAAATTCCTGAGTTGACACCTCTTCTTTGCCACCTGGACTATTGTCCGCTTCTGCACTTTGTCTCTTCCTGGTTTTGTCTCTTTCTGGCTCCTTCGGCCCTCGGGGCTATCTTCTTGGCGGGTCGCTGAGTTCCTTGGGCTCTTCTTTAGGCTTTTCAAAATCAATGGCTATTTCACGAGCCTTAAATTTGACGTCTGCGCACCCGTCTCTGCATTTGAACTTCCAACGGCTTGTTCGCCGTGCTCGATTTTGACGTCTTCGGGCCCGTCACCCCTTGGAATTTCTTTGGCTTTTTGCTTTGCTTCGGCCTTTTGTCGCTCCCTTACCTTTGGGCATTTGCTTTGGACCCTCCCGAAGGGAAGGTGTCCCTTCATCTTTGGAGAAGTGCCTTTCTTTCGGCAGCCGAGAGTCCCCCGTAAGGGCACCTACCCTTCAGGATCCTTTGTCGGCCTTTTCCCCTTGCCTATTTTTCCGCAAACAAAAGGTCCGCAAGAATTGTCTTGCCCGCTTCTTTTCTTCGGAGCTTTTCCTCGGGTTTTTTCCCCGAATTTTCTCTCGGTTACTTTTCCCGCGGACAAAAAGTCCACAAGAATTGCCTTGCTCGCTTCTTTGGAGTTTTTTCCCTGGGCTTTTTGGCTCGCGGCTTCTCCTGAATTTCTTCGGACTTTTTGTCCGAAGGAATTCCTTCGGACAAAAGTCCGAAAGAAATCGCTTGTCTTTTGCCTTGTCTTTTCTACGGCGGGATTTTCTTCCGAAGAAATTATCATCTTTGCCTTAAACAAATTTCTGAAGGAAACTTACCTTTTCGGCTTTCTCTGTGGCCTCTTTGCAAATGTTCTCTGCCCTCCGCAAGGGCACTTGAGTCCGGAACTGCCCTCCGCAAGGGCACTTGGAATGGTCCATTTTGCACCTAAGTGTCGGGAACTCGTCTCTTCCTACAGAGTCCGTAGAAACTCTCTGCAGAGTCCATAGAAATACCTGCGGAGTCCGTAGAAATGCCTGCAGAGTTTGTAGAAATGTCCAAGACTTGTGCAAAATCAAAAATGTACTGGCTCAGAACAGCAGGAAAAAAGGGGGGACCGATTTTGGCCTGCGGGACCAAAATGGTCAACAATAGCATAGGAATTCTCTTCATACACAGCCATCAAAATTATAATGCAATAAAAATAGACTTACATGGAAACTGTCATGAACTATTAGAAGCAATTGCTCGAGCTTGGAATCACCAAATACTTCTTGCAGAACACTGCTACAACTGCAATTTCATCAAGACCAGCTAAAATAGGTCCCACCGGGCGTGCCGAAAACTGTTGTCAACCTGGAGCTGCGCCCTGAATCGAATACGTGCATGAAATGGCCAGTCCTCTATCCGGTTGAAACAATAGGATCTTCTCACGGGGGTGGGTGCCTCAATGGTGAGAAGAACCTCCAGAGAAGGTTGGTTCCTGTAAGATGTATCAATGAGGATCTCTACTCTATGCTGCGGACTACCATGGAAAAGGGAGAAGGAAATTTTAAGGGGAAATCCTACCTAATAAAGGTGATACACCAAAAGATTGATCCACTCAATTTGAAACCTTGAACACTGAACAAACAAGGGAAAAGGAAGACCTTTGATTTGAATCAATCACTTATGCATAAGTATTTCGTGAGAAGGTTCAATCCAATGACCAAAACATGAGGGAAAACGATGGAGAGAGGTCTGATACAAGACACTTTGCAGCCACCTAACATCCACTTACAGCTTGAGCAAAAGACATGAACACTTAACATGACCTGCATAATACGATAAGCTAGCAACTAGGTACGATCAGAATTTGGGAAGGGAGAGAAATCTACCACACATGCAAATTTGTTGAATGAATATACACTATGCCAACACTTGAAATCTGAAAGTACAGTCCTATTGATTGAAGAGGTTACACAACTCACCAATGGCAGAGTCTGGTCTAGCCAAGAGAGGGATGATTTTAATCAAGGCCGAAAGCCAATTTATAGAGAATTACAAAAGCCAAAGATTGGCATTGAAAAATTTAAGAGAAGGATTAACTTAGATTAACTCAAGGCTGACTTAGCCTTTCAATAAAATATGTTTTCTCTTTGTCTTTGCATGAAGCTTCTTGCGCTTGAGGAAGTGAACTTGTCTTTGTTCTGAACCGCCCACCTCTCTTTGCATGGAGATCCACGCCAATGTCATTTTTTAGAACTCTACGTGAGCTACTTGATGACGAGTTGGAACTTTTGAAAGGCTGAGTTGGCCGTTTGATAAGCTGAGTTGGACGAAGAGATCACTCCTTTGCATGGAAAACTCATGGTAGATGTGGCATTTAACAATTAGTCAACTCTAAATCTAGAACAGTCAACGCAACGTTCGAATTTGGAACTCTAGTTGAAGCTGAGTTGGACCTTCGGATGCATGAGTTGATCCGGAGATGAGCAGGACTTCAACAACCAATCAACTGAAGCTTTGACAGGTCGATCGAAAATAGCCCTTGCTTGCATGCATTTTATCCTATTCTGGTCTGCCTATTCATGTCTATTTTGGTAGGATTCTATATTTGGATGTATTTTGTCTATAGTAGTCTATATTTCCTTGGATTTCTTGGCTATCTTCTTAGCCTTTGGATCTCCTCGGCTTTATCCTCGCCAATTATCCCGAATTTGTTCCTGCGGACTTTTGTTTTGCCCTATGGCTTAATATTTCCTTCGGAATTTTTTGTTTGCAATTTCCTTCGGACTTCTATGTTTTCTCCTTTCATTTCCTTGGATTTCCTGAGGCTTTCTTAGCTTCAGCTTTTGGCTTATTTCCTTCAGGATTGCTTTGCCGCATTAACCCTTTGGACAAAAAGTCCGAAGGAATTCCTTCGGACTTTTTTCCCGAAGGATATATCCTTTTGTCATTTTCTTTGCTCGGACTTTCTTTTGTCGGGTTTTTGTCTTTTGGCGGCTCCTCTCCGAATTTCTTCGGACTTTTGTCCGAAGGAATTCCTTCGGACAAAAAGCCCGAAGGAATTCATCCTTTGTCTTTTGTCTTTACCTTTACCTTCAAAATGCCCTTCGGGAAAGTCGTAGTGGTCCTGTCGCAGACCAAGTGCACTCCGCAAGGGCTTTTGTCCTGCATCTGTGCCCTTTTCGAAAAAATTGTAGGGTACCCAAGCTTTTTGTAGGGCACCCGGGTTTTTGCAAATGACTCTTCTGAATTTGACATGTACCTTCCCGAAGGGTAGGTGCCCTTCGAGATTGTTGAAAATGACCCTTCCGAAGGGTACCTTGCCCTCCGGGTTTCTTGTTTTGCCCTCTTTTGTCTTCCAAAGCCCTTTGCAATTCCAAGAACTTATTCCTTTGGATTTCTTCGGACTTTTGTCCGAAGGAATTATTCCTTGGCTTTTTCTTGCTTTTTGGGTGGACTTTTCTCTTGGACTCTCCGGTCCGAAGGAATTACTTCCTTTGTTGTAAGCTCTACAAATTCCCCGAAGGAATTGAAACTTGTAATTTCCTGCGGACTTATGTCCTTAGCACTTCTCCGGAGCTATGTGACATTCTGCCTTCTTTGATGAACCATTACAATGTATTCTTTCTTTCCTTGGATGGAGATGTGAATTTTCCGAATGGCAAGAGACAATCTGTCCTGTGGAAGAATTGTCAACATTTTTGGCGACTCAGCTTGCTTAGCATGCCTGCGATGCTTGAGAACCCAGACCATATATAGACGCTATTTGAATTCCCAAATGGTGATCCTGATTTCTGATTGAAAATCTCCTCTGATCATCGCTGAAGTAACCTCTGTTAAAATAAGAAGGGAAACACACGAAAGCAGAAAACTAAGAAGCAAATGTGCAAACAAGCACTTATTGGAACAAAACTAAAGCAAACTATTGTGCTTGAACAGCACTTGGAGGAAAGCAAAACAAATAAGGAACCTAGCTAGCCATGATAAAGCATGATCCGCTTGGATCAAATGGAAAATTCTTGAACTCACTCCTTCCAAGAGATGGTACAAGTTTCAAAGCAGGGTGTTTATTAGTCACAACCTTTGATGAGGCATTTTCCTTGTCCACCAACTATATCAGCATCTTCTCAAATGAGTCATCAACAGCAACAAAGACAAACTTATCAAGTACCTCTTGATCTTTTTCAGATTGCTTGTCATCTACCACCTTGTCAAGTGATATCTCATCTATGCATGCTTTTTGAGTAACCACATCCTTCTTATTGACTGCTGCAAGCTCATTCAGCTCTTCAAGGAGCTTTGAGTAGGCAACCCAATCTGTATTGTGACCTTGAATAGGTGATTCTTGATAAAATTTCTCATAAACATGCTCTTCAATAGCCATCAGATCCATACAAAGCTCTTCAATCTCTTGTAGAGATTCAAGGTACAGCTGTCAATCATCTTTTTGTTCCTCATTTTGATCTATTTGAACTGAATCAGTTGTAACGCTATCTGGATCCTTCTCAATAGGAGATACATGTAACTCATTTATAACTTCAATCTATATCAGCTCCTCTTGAAGTTCCTTTACATCAAGATTAGTCTTCCCACACTCAACTATAATTGGATGCTCGATTACAACCTCAAGTGAAGTATGAATAGGAAATTCTTCCTTAAACACTCCTGAAGCATCCTCTACGCACTCTGCAAGAACTTGTCCTGTAGCTGCAACCTCTTTCTCAATACTCCAAAGAACATGATCCTTCTGAGGAAGGGGGATGGCGGAAGGTTGATAAAATTCATTTGTTTGAGAGGGAAAATGAAGCATGGGAGGTCGATCATGATCAGATTTTGGAATCTTGAGGGAAAAGGAATTATCTAAGGAGTTTTGGAGAGGAGGGAAAGAGAAACTCTTAAAGACATCTGTATTTTGTTCCTTCCACTTGGCCATTACCTCATCAAAGTCTGGAACCTGCTTGTCTTCCTGGACAACCTGAGCTTGAGGGATGATTGGTGAGGAAAGGGGACTATAGGAAGGTTTAGTCTCATGAATAGTCACTTGAATAGGCTCTTGAATATGCTCTTGACTCTAACTAGGAAGCTTCCTTGGCACACACTGGGCATGGTTAAAAACTTCATCAGAGTAAGAAGCAAAATAGCCCTTTGTAGACAATTGGTTTAACTCGATTTTCTGCCTTTCCCAAGCCTCCATCTTTTCCAATACAAGAATACATAGTCCATTTATCTCTTCTGCATCATTGGGCACATTTCGAAATAGATCATTCACTTCCTCACACTGAGAGTTAGAACAAACCTTTCTTGCATATGCTAGTATTCTGAGCTCTATTTCATTCATTTTTTCTTGAAGGCAAGACTACTCATATGCAATATCATAGCCATATGGGAAAGATGAAATCCGGTCCTGAGACTGATATGGCTTACCAGGAAGGTAAGATTCATGCTCTTGATAAGGCTGATTATGAGAAACTTGATAAGGCTCAACATAGCTTTGATAATACTCTTGATAACGCTAATTAGGCTCATAAAGAGGTACATAGGTATCATGACCAGGCTGGTATGATCCATCATTACGCTGAGAAGGAAACATAGCTTAGGAATTCTCTTCATACACATCTATCAAAATTATAATGCAATAAAAATAGACTTACATGGAAACTGTCCTGAACTATTAGAAGCAATTGCTCGAGTTTGGAATCACCAAATACTTCTTGAAGAACACTACTACAACTGCAATTTCATCAAGACCAGCTAAAATAGGTCCCACCGGGCATGCCAAAAACTGTTGTCAACCTGGAGCTACGCCCTGAATCGAAGACGTGCATGAAATGGCTAGTTCTCTATCCAGTTGAAACAATGGGATCTTCTCACGAGGGTGGGTGCCTCAATGGTGAGAAGAACTTCCAGAGAAGGTTGGTTTCTGTAAGATTTATCAATGAGGATCTTTACTCTATGCTGCGGACTACCATGGAAAAGGGAGAAGGAAATTTTAAGGGGAAATCCTACCTAATAAAGGTGATACACCAGAAGATTGATCCACTCAATTTGAAACCTTGAACACTGAACAAACAAAGGAAAAGGAAGACCTTTGATTTCAATCAATCACTTATGCATAAGTATTTCATGAGAAGGTTCGATCCAATGACCAAAACATGAGGGAAAACGGTGGAGAGAGGTCTGATACAAGACACTTTGCAGCCACCTAACATCCACTTACAGCTTGAGCAAAAGACATAAAGAACACTTAACATGACCTGCATAATACGATAAGCTAGCAACTAAGTACGAATCAGAATTTGGGAAGGGAGAGAAATCTACCACATGCAAATTTGTTGAATGAATATACTATGCCAACACTTGAAATCTGAAAGTACAGTCCGTTTGATTGAAGAGGTTACACAACTCACCAATGGCAAAATCTGGTCTAGCCAAGAGAGGAATGATTTTAATCAAGGCCAAAAGCCAATTTATAAAGAATTACAAAAGCCAAAGATTGGCATTGAAAAATTTAAGAGAAGGATTAACTTATATTAACTCAAGGTTGACTTGGCCTTTCAATAAAATATGTTTTCTCTTTGTCTTTACATGAAGCTTCTTGCGTTTGAGGAAGTGAACTTGTCTTTGTTCTAAACCGCCCGCCTCTCTTTGCATGGAGATCCACGCCAATGTCATTTTTAGAACACTACGTGAGCTGCTTTATGCCGAGTTGGAACATTTGAAAGGTTGAGTTGGCCATTTGATACGCTGAGTTGGACGAAGAGATCATTCTCCTTTGCATGGGAAACTCCTGGTAGATGTGGTGCTTAACAATTAGTTAACTCTAAATCTAGAATCGTCAACTCGACATTCGAATTTGGAACTCCAGTTGAAGCTGAGTTGGACCTTCAGATGCATGAGTTGATCCGGAGATGAGCAGGGTTTCAACAACCAGTCAACTGAATCTTTGACCGGTCGATCGAAAATAGCCCTTGCTTGCATCATTTTATCCTATTCTGGTCTGCCTGTTCATGTCTATTTTGGCGGGATTCTATATTTGGATGTATTTTGTCTATAGTAGTCTATATTTCCTTGGATTTCTTGGCTATCTCCTTAGCCTTTGGATCTCGGCTTTATCCTCGCCAATTATCCGGAATTTGTTCCTGCGGACTTTTGTTTTGCCCTATGGCTTCATATTTCCTTTGGAATTTTCTGTTTGCAATTTCTTTCGGACTTCTATGTTTTCTCCTTTCATTTCCTTGGATTTCCTGCGGCTTTCTTAGCTTCATCTTTTGCCTTATTTCCTTCGAGATTGCTTTGCCGCATTAATCCGTCAGACAAAAAGTCCGAAGGAATTCCTTCGGACTTTTTCCCCGAAGGATATATCCTTTTGTCATTTTCTTTGCTCGGACTTTCCTTTGTCGAGTTTTTATCTTTTGGCGGCTCCTCTCTGAATTTATTCGGACTTTTTGTCCGAAGGAATTCCTTCGCCTGTCTCGGACTTTTTTCTACAGATTTGTCTTCCTTCTAATTTCTCTGAATTTCTTCGGACTTTTTGTTCGAAGGAATTCCTTCGGACAAAAAGCCCGAAGGAATTCATCCTTTGTCTTTTGTCGTTACCTTTACCTTCAAAATGCCCTTCGGGAAAGTCGCAGTGGTCCTGTCGCCGACCAAGTTCCCTCCGCAAGGGCTTCTGTCTTGCATCTGTGCCCTTTTCGAAAACATTGTAGGGTACTTGGGGTTTTTGTAGGGCACCCGGGTTTTTGCAAATGACTCTTCTGAATTTGACGTGTACCTTTCCGAATGGTAGGTGCCCTTTAGGATTGTTTAAAATGACCCTTCCAAAGGGTACCTTGCCCTTCGGTTTTCTTGTTGTGCCCTCTTCTGTCTTCCAAAGCCCTTTGCAATTCCATGGACTTACTCCTTCGGATTTCTTCGGACTTTTGTCCAAAGGAATTATTCCTTGGCTTTTTCTTGTTTTTTGGGTGGACTTTTCTCTTGGACTCTCCAAAGTATTCCTTCGGACAAAAAGTCCGAAGGAATTACTTCCTTTGTTGTAAGCTCTGAAAATTCCCCGAAGGAATTGAAACTTGTAATTTCTTGCGGACTTATGTCCTTAGCACTTCTCTGAAGCAATGTGACATTCTGACTTCTTTGATGAACCATTACAATGTATTCTTTTCCAATGTATTCTTTCTTTCCATGGATGGAGATGTGAATTTTCCGAATGGCAAGAGACAATCTGTCCTGTGGAAGAATTGTCAACAACTGTTGTAGCCAAGGTATCTTTGACATATTCTACAGTTAGGACAGCCTTCCAATCCATTGTAATACCACTCATAGCACACAAAAGAGGCTTCCTAGACAACACATCAGCCACAACACTGTTTTTCCTTTTCACATACTCAATTTCAAAATCATAAGATTGCAACTTGATCACCCATTTTAGTTGCCTATCATTCAAATCAGATTGTGTGAGAAAATATTTCATACTATTATGATTGGTTTTCACAATAAACTTCTCACAAATCAATTATTGATGAAATTTAGCAAAAGCATGCATAACGGCTAACATCTCTTTATCATAAATTGAGAATTCATTTCAATTTTCTTTAGTTTCCCCCTTTCAAAAACAATTGGGTGTCCATTTTGCATTAGGACAGCCCCTATACCGTCCCCTGAAGCATCACATTCCAAAACAAATGGAATGGTGAAGTCCAAAACACCCTGTAATGTTCCCAAATGGAACAATTTCATACAAAATGGATTTTTTCTTAAATTCCACAATTCTGAAAATGCAATCAGCAAACCCTAGTTTGCAAAATAAGCTCAAAAAACCCTTGTCAAGCCCTAGAAACCCTAGATGCCACAATAGTAAGGTTTTATAGATGAACTCTAGCCAACAACTTGTCCCAAAATTAATTGAAAACTTGCAAAAATAATCAGAAATTTAAATGCATGAAACAAGTACTTTTTTTGCCAAATTTTTGAAGCTCAAATGCCACTTTTGATGGCTAAAATTTTTGATTTAATTCCAAAACTACAGCTGTTGTTCTAAAAGTTTTTCCGCTTCAAACCCTTGGCAAAAATAGCTACAAGTGCTCGAAAAATACCAAAAAAACACAACGAACCTTTTTGGACATAGAAATGACAAAAAATTACTCTCCAAACCAATCGCTCCATTTGTCAAGTGCAAGAAAATTAGCAGAAAAATAGGAGAGTGAGATCTTGCCTTTCGCAAGTGAAAAAGTCTTTAAAACCTGTCAAAATAATTAAATAATAATTCTGAAAAATATCATTTAATTTTCTATGAATTTAGGGCTTCAAACCCTTCACGAAACTCTTCCAATGCCTCACGCCAACACGCAGAAAATTAGCAAACAAAATCAAAATATTTAATTTGCATAAAATAGACCAAAAGAGGACTCCAAACCCTTGCAAAAATAGGATAAATATTTAGCAAGGTTAGTGTTGGCCATTTTTTGGCTTATATACCAAAATTTTGCCTAAGTGTGAGAGGGTGGGCATTCAAGCACGACTTTGGGTTTTACACAACAGAAGACTTCGGGTTTTTTGGAAGGAGAAGTCTTCGGGTTTTACAAGAGACAACTTATTTCACTTTATGAGTAATCAGCAGTTGAAACCCCTCAGCAGAAGTAATCCGAGTTGGAAAACTCAAATTACTCTTGACAGTGCAAATCGGGTTTTGAGAAGTGCTTTGCTTATGAAAGTTTTATCAGCAGAAGTAATCCGGGTTGGAAAACCCGAATTACTCTTGACAGTGCAAATCGGGTTTTGAAAAGTGCTTTGCTTATGAAAGTTTTACCAGTAGAAGTAATTCCGATTTAGAAACCCAAATTATTCATGATAGTGCATTTCGGGTTGCCCAGGGTGAATGACTTATCTCTTTTTATAAGTAACAAGCAATGAAGAATTTGAAGTAGGTGCCAGTGAAGAGTCTGAAGGATTCCTTCGAAATAATTGTCAAACACAGAGAAGGAGACTGACATTTTTTCCGCAAGATAAAAGTCCAAATGAAAGAATAAGCCAAGGGTCAACGGAATTCCAAAGGAAATGGACCAAACAAAGCCCATAGGAAGTCAAAGCGAAAAAACCCAAGGGAATAAAGAAGAAAAAGAAAAATTTAGAAGGAAAGATTTAGTCTAAAGGAATTCCTTCGGACTTTTTGTCCGAAGGATTCCTTCGAGAAAAATGCAAACAAATCAACGAAAAGGGGCAGAAAATAATAAAGCCAAGGAGATAATAAAAGTCCGCAAGAAAACCAAAGGTAAATCTAGGGGGCAAGACATAAGAGCCAAAAAGAATAAAATTGGAAAAATTGGCAAGAAAGAAATTCGAAAGAATATAAGACCAAGGGGATAGCAAAAAAACCCGAAGATAATATATACAGGGAACGCAGAATATCCGAAGAAAATCCAAAACCAAAAGAAATCTGCAGATAAAAAAGAATATCTGAAAGAATTAGGCTAAGGGAATAGCTAGGAAATCCGAGGAAATATAAACCAAATATAGACAAAATAATCCAAAAATAGAATCTTGCCAAAAATAGACATGAACAGACAGACCAAACTAAGAGAAAATACATGCAAACAAGGGCTATTTTTTGGCAGATTTCTAAGTTTCAGTTGATCCACATTTGACTAGTCAAAGTCACGCTTCTCCAAACGTTCCAGCAGTCCGAGTAGAGCTCATCTATTGACTCTTAACATGGATTTCCATGCAAAGAGAAGTGGGCGTTTTAACAAGCCCAGTCGTCCACTTTCAAACGCCAAAGAGCTAGTCTCTAATTTTAGACATGGCTCAACCGATCATGCATAAGCAAAGTCAAACGTTTGAGCCCACCGTCCACTTTTCAACGCAAAGAATTTTCATGCAAGACAAAATAAACTTTTGTCAAGGCTGAGTTGGTTTGAGTTTACTCCCTCTCTATTTTCAAATGCCAATCTCTTGGCTTTTTGTAATTTTCTATATTAATGGCTTTTCAGCCTTGTAAAAAAGATCTCTCTCTTGGTAAGACCAGACTCTGCCATTGGTGAGTTGTGTAACCTCTTTAATCAATAGGACTGTATTTTCAGATTGCAAGTGCTGGCATAGTGTACATTCATTCAGCAATTTGCATACGTGGTAGATTTCTCTCCCTTCCCAAATTTTGATTCGTACCTAGTTGCTAGCTAATCATGTTATGCAGATCATGTTCAGTGTTTTATAGGTCTTTTGTTGAAGTTGTAAGTAGATGTTAGGTAGTTGCATAGTATCTTGTATTAGACCTCTCTCCATCGTTTTCCCTCACGTTTTGTCATTGGATCGAGCCTTCTCATGAAATACTTATGCATAGTGATCAATTGAAATCAAATGTCTTCATTTTCCCTTGTTTGTTCAGTGTTCAAAGTTCCAAGTAGGGTGGATCAACATTCTGGGGTATCACCATCATTAGGTAGGATTTCCCCTTTAAGTTTCTTTCTCCCTTTTCCATGGTAGTCCACAGCGCAAAGTAGAGATCCTCATTGGTACATCTTACAGGAACGAGCCTTCTTTGGAGGTTCTTCTCACCATTGAGGCACCTACCCTCGTCAGAAGATCCCATTGTTTCAACCGGAGAGAGGATTAGCCATTTCAACCCGTCTTCGATTCAAGGTGCAACTCCAGGTTGACAACAGTTTTTGGCACGCCTAGTGGGACTCGTTTGGAGTTGGTCTTAATGAAATCGCAGTTTTCTTCAACAAGTATTTGGCAATTCCAAGCTCAGGGGGTTGCTTCTAATAATCCAGTCACACTTTCCATGTAAGTATTGCATTATCATGAATGTGTTTTGATGGTTGTATATGAAGAGAATTCCTATGCTATGTTTCCTTATCAGCTCAATGATGGATCATACCAACCTTATCATGATGCCTATGAGCCTTTTTATGAACCTAATCAGACTTATCAGGAGTATTATCAAAGCTATGTTGAGCCATATCAGTCATATGAGCAGCATTGGCTCCAAGAAAGAATGGATGAGATAGATCTCAAAATACTAGCATATGCGATGAAAGTTTGTTCAAACTCTCAGTATGAAGAAGTGAATGGTCTATTCCAAAATGTGTCCAATGATCCAGAAGAGATAAATGAGCTGTGTATTTTTATATTAGAGAAGATGGAGGCTTGGGATAGGCAAAAAATCGAGTTGAGTCACTTATCTACAAGGGGTTCTTGTACTCCTTATTCTCATGAGGTTCTTAACCATGCCCAATGTGTGCCGAGGGAGCTTCCTAGTTAGAGTCAAGAGCCTATTCAAGTGACTATTCATGAGACTAAACCTTCTTATAGTCCCCTTTCCTCACCAATCATCTCGCAAGCTCAAGTTGTCCAGGAAGACAAGCAGGTTTCAAACTTTTATGAGGTAATGGCCAAGTGGAAGGAACAGGATACAGAGGTCTTTAAGAGTTTCTCTTTCCCTCCTCTCCCAAACTCCCTAGATAATTGCATTGCCCTCAAGATTCCAAAATCCGATCATGATCAACCTCCCATGCTTCATTTTTCCTCTCAAACAAATGAATTTCATTACCCTCCCACCATCTCCCTTCTTCAGGGGAACCTGTTCTTTGGAGGATTGAGAAAGAGGTTGCAGCTACAGGTCAAGTTCTTGCACAATGTGTGGAGGATGCTTCAGATGTGTTTAAGTATTTCTTATTGATACTTCACTTAAGGTTGTAGTTGAGCATCCAATTATATTTAAGAATGAGAAGGTTGATCTTGATGTAGAGGAACTCCAAGAGGAGTTGGTGCAGATTGAAGTCATAAATGAGTTACATGTATCTCCTATTGAAAAGGATCTAGATAGCTTTCAAGCTGATTCAGTTCAAATAGATCAAAATGAAGAACAAAAAGATGATTGGCAGCTGTACCTTGAATCTCTACAAGAGATTGAAGAGCTTTGTATGGATATGTTGGCTATTGAAGAGCATGTTTATGAGAAATCTGATCAAGAATCACCTATTCAAGATCATAATACAGATTGGGTTGCCTATTCAAAGTTCCTTGAAGCGCTAGATGAACTTGCAGCAGTCGATAAAAAGGGTGTGGCCACTCGAGAACAATTATCACTTGACAAGGTGGTAGATGACAAACTGTGCAAAAAATATCAGGTAATACTTGGTGAGTGTCTTTGTTGGTGATTGGTTTGCTATTGATGACTCATTTGAGAAGATGTTAATACAGTTGGTGGACAATAAAAATGCCTTATCAAAGGTTATGATTGATAAACATCTTGCCTTGCAACTAATACCATCTCTTGGAGTGACTGAGTTTAAGAATTTCCCTTTTGATCCAGGTGGATTGTGCTTTGTCATGGTTAGGTTCTTTGTTAGTTTGTTTTCCTCCAAGTGTTGTTCCAGCACATTAGTTTCGTTCAGTTATGTTCTAATAAGTGCTTGTTTGCATATTTGTTTCTTAGTTTTCCTGTTTTCGTGTGTTTAGATTCTTATTTTGAAGGTTACTTCAGCCATGATGAGAGGAAATTTTCAGTCAAAAATCAGGGTTATCATTGTTTTGGAAGTGCAAATAGCATCTATATGGTCCATGTTCTCAAGCATAGTAGGCATGCTTCCCTACGAGTCGCCAAAAATGTTGGCCATTTTTTGGCTTACATACCAAAATTTTGCCTAAGTGTGAGAGGGTGGGCATTCAAGCAAGACTTCGGGTTTTACACAGCAGAAGACTTAGAGTTTTTTGGAAGGAGAAGTCTTCGGGTGTTACAAGAGACAACTTATTTCACTTTATGAGTAATCAACAATTGAAACCCCTCAGCAGAAGTAATTCGGGTTGGAAAACCCGAATTACTCTTGACAGTGCAAGTCGGGTTTTGAGAAGTGCTTTGTTTATGAAAGTTTTACCAGTAGAAGTAATTCGGGTTTAGAAACCCAAATTACTCAGGATAGTGCATTTCGAGTTTCCCAGGGTGAATGACTTATCTCTTTTTATAAGTAACAAGCAATAAAGAATCCGAAGTAGGTGCCAGTGAAGAGTCTGAAGGATTCCTTCGGAATAATTGTCAAACACAGAGGAGACTGACATTTTTTCTGCAAGATAAAAGTCCAAATGAAGAATAAACCAAGGGTCAACGGAATTCCAAAAGAAATGGACCAAACAAAGCCCACATTAATTCAAAGCAAAAAAACCCGAGGGAATAAAGAAGAAAAAGAAAAATTTAGAAGGAAAGATATCCTTCGGACAAAAAGTCCGAAGGAATTCCTTCAGACTTTTTATCCGAAGGATTCCTTCGGGAAATATGCAAATAAATCAACGAAAAGGAGTAGAAAATAATAAAGCCAAGGAGATAATAAAAGTCCGCAAGAAAACCAAAGGTAAATCCATGGGGCAAGACATAAGAGCCAAAGAGAATAAAATTGGAAAAATTGGCAAGAAAGAAATCCAAAGGAATATAAGACCAAGGAGAGCCAAAAAACCCGAAGATAATATATACAGGCAAAGCGGAATATCCGAAAAAAATCCGAGACCAAAGGAAATCCCCAGATAAAAGAGAATATCTGAAAGAATTAGGCTAAGGGAATAGCTAGGAAATCCAAAGAAATATAGACAATAATCCAAAAATACCAAAAATAGACACGAACAGGCAGACCAAAATAAGAGAAAATACTTGCGAACAAGGGTTATTTTTGGCAGATTTTTAAGTTTCAGTTGACCCACAGTTTGACTAGTCAAAGTCACGCTTCTCCAAACGTTCCAGCAGTCTAAGTAGAGCTCATCTATTGACTCTTAACGTGGATTTCCATGCAAAGAGAGGTGGGCATTTTAACAAGCCTAGCCGTCCACTTTCAAACGCCAAAGAGTTAGTCTCTAATTTTAGACATGGCTCAGCGGATCATGCATAAACAAAGTCAAATGTTTGAGTCCATCGTCCACTTTTCAATGCAAGGAATTTTTATGTAAGACAAAATAGACTTTTGTAAAGGCTGAGTTGGTTTGAGTTTACTCCTCTATTTTTAAACGCCAATCTCTTGGCTTTTTATAATTTTCTATATTAATAGTTTTTCAGCCTTGTAAAAAAGATCCCTCTCTTGGTAAGACCAGACTCTGCCATTGGTGAGTTGTGTAACCTCTTTAATCAATAGGACTATATTTTCAGATTTTAAGTGCTGGCATAGTGTATATTCATTCAGCAATTTGCATATGTGGTAGATTTCTCTTCCTTCCCAAATTCTGATTCGTACCTAGTTGTTAGTTAATCATATTATGCAGGTCATGTTCAATGTTTTATAGATCTTTTGTTGAAGCTATAAGTGGATGTTAGGTGGTTGCATAGTGTCTTGTATCAGACCTCTCTCCATCGTTTCCCTCACATTTTGTCATTGGATCGAACCTTCTCATGAAATACTTATGCATAGTGATCAATTGAAATCAAAGGTCTTCCTTTTCCCTTGTTTGTTCAGTGTTCAAGGTTCCAAGTAGGGTGGATCAACATTCTGGTGCATCACCATCATTAGGTAGGATTTCCCCTTCAAGTTTCCTTCTCCCTTTTCCATGGTAGTCCGCAGCGTAGAGTAGAGATCTTCATTGATACCTCTTACAGGAATCAACCTTCTCTAGAGGATCTTCTCACCATTGAGGCACCCACCCTCGTGAGAAGATCCCATTGTTTTATCCAGAGAGAGGATTAGCCATTTCAGCACGTCTTCGATTCAAGGTGCAACTCCAGGTTGACAACAGTTAACATGCAAGAAATGAACCTCAAAACCCTCACAAAACTTCACACGAACTCCTCAAAGTAAATCGCCCCACTTCCAGGGCAAGAACAAGATCTCCTTAGCAAAGGTGGTGTCAAAAGACACCCTTTTTAGGTTGATCAACACCAAAGCAACGAACTTCTATTGAGCATACATCCCAATAGTTTCTTTAAGCATGAAGAACGATTATAAAAATTCAGCATGTCCTCCATTGTAGCCTTTACCTTGTATTTGTATCTTCCAAAACGAGGGCCAAACCACTTTGAGAAGATAAAATACCTCATAAGCAATTGCTTGCACTTTTTTTAACATATTTTCTTTTCCTTGCTTTAGCTCCCATGCCGACATTCTCTTTTTCAAATAATATATTAATTAGTTGCCTTAATTAAAATAGTAAAAAAAATTACTTTAAGGCAAATAAATTAATAATTCATTCATTTAAGCATCTTAGTAGTAAAAACCACTTTTTAACAAATACTCTATTAATTAAGTAATAATTGTCTTATGATAAAAATCATTATTTCTATATTTAATTATTAACTAATAAAATATAATTCTCTAAAAGAGTTATTTTAGTCTATGGGGAAATAGACTAAAGGTCTTCAATCCTTGTTTATTCATAATGTGGAAATGGGGACATCATAGTCCTTCCCAAATTGTTTGCTCTCAAGCAATCTAAAACAAGGTTCCGTGGATAAAGCATCTACAACCACATCATTTTTACCTTTCACATACTATCAAAATCATAAGCTTGTACCTTGCTTAACCATTTTTGTTGCCTATCATTTAGCTCTTTTTGATTGAGGAAGAATCTCAAGCTATTGTGATCCGATTTTACAATGAATTTGTCACAAACCAAATATTGTCTGAATTTACTCAAAGCATGCATAACCGCCAACATCTCTTTGTCATAGATTGAATAGGCTTTCTCTGAATCCTTGAGTTTCCTACTCTCAAAAGTAATAGGATGTCTATTTTGCATTAGGACAACCTCTATCCCTTCACCTAAAGCATCACACTCAACCACAAAAGGAGTAGAGAAATCTGGAATAGCAAGAACCAGACAAGAACACATTACCTTTTTGAGATTTTCAAATGCTAGTTGGGTTGTTTTGGACCATTGAAAAGCCCCTTTCTTAGTCAAATCAGTCAAAGGGCAGCAAGTTGTGAGAAACCTTTCACAAATCTCCTATAATAACTGCAAAGACCACAAAATTCTCTTAATTGTGTGAGTATAGAGGGAATAGGCCAATCCATGATAGCTACAATTTTTTGTTGGTCCACTTGCACACCTTGTGCATTGATGACATGTCTTAAATACAAAATTTATGTCAATCCAAACTCACACTTGGATTTTTTTGTAAAGGAATGCTGCTCTAATGTGCTCAAGACCAAATCCAACTATCTCAAATGCTCCTCCAAGGTTTTGCTATACACAAGAATGTCATCAAAGAAAATTAGCACAGACTTCCTTAGATTTTTGCCAAACATATTGTTCATACATGACTGAAAAGTAGTTGGGGCATTAGTTACTCTGAAAGGCATAACTAAAAACTCAAAATGCCCAAAATGACATCTGAAAGAGTTTTATGAACATCTACTTCTCCTACCTTGATTTGGTGATAACCGGGTCTTAAATCAATCTCGGAGAAATAAGTGGCACCATGTAACTCATCTATTAATTCATCAATCCTAGTTATTGGATACATATTATTGATGGTGTTCTTATTTAATAACCTGTAATCAATGCACATTCTCATATTGCCATCCTTCTTCACTAGAACAATTGAAGAAGCAAAAGGACTTGAACTAGGCCTTGTGCGTCCCATATCAAGTAATTCTTTGATGGTCTTCTCAATCTCTTCCTTGAAGGCTCTTGGGTGGCGATAAGGAGTGACAATAACGGGTTTGGCACCCATTTCCAACTCAATATTGTGCTCAAAACCTCTATCTGGTAGAAAACCATTAGGTAAATCATCAAAAACATGAATATGCTTGTCTAAAATAACTTGAAGCTTATCATGAGCAGGTGGCGTTTTTCTTTTTTCAGAATTTACTGTAATAAGGCAGCTTGCTGCCCAAGCAATTTGACCCCTTGTAAAAGTTCTCTCCATCCTTTTCATAGACGCCTCTTGTGGAGCACCATTTGCTAGACCTTTGAGGACCACTTCATTGCCCTTTTTGAAGAATTTCAGCTCCATAGTTTTATAATTTTGAGTGAAGTCTCCTAAGAAATGCAACCATTGAACAGCGAAAATAATATCAATATCTCCAATGTCAACAATATAAAAATCATCAATTACCTTGTGTTTCCCAAGAGTGAGTGGAAGTTGAGACAACTTTTTGGAGCAAGAAATGGTGAATCCATCCACCATAGTCACATTGAAGCTTTTGCACTTCATAGCTTCTAATGCCATCTTCTTAACCAAGCTCTCATCAATGAAATTATGAATGGCTCCACTATCAACCAAAGCAATCACTCTTTAACCCATTCAATGTAACTTTTATCTTGAAGGCATGATAAATGGGAGCTCCTGAAAGAGAAGCAAGTGTGCTACCCAAGTCTTGTATGTCTTCCTCATGCACATGCTCATCAATAACATTATCATTCTTTTCATTATTAGTATCAACAATATCAAAATCAGAATCATTATTAATTATCTCAATATAGTAGACATGTCCCTTGCCCATGCAATGGTGACCTTTGGTCCATGGATTTTTGCAAGTAAAACATAAACCTTGCATTCTTAATTCATCTCTTTCATCCTTCATATTGTTGCTATAGGGCAACGATCTATGAGGTGGCACATATGGTGAAAAAGGCTTCTTTTGTGGCTCATTCGGTGGTGCTTTGGGCTGTCCACCTTGTGCTCTTTGCTGCCCACTAAAATAAGTCCTTGGTTGCTTTGAATTTGCCCCTTTGAGCAGCGAATAAGTGGCTGCCCTTGGCTGCACTTTTGGCCCTTCATACCCTTGTACGTTGAACATTCTAAATCCAAAGCCTTAGTGATAGCATCTTGTACAAAAAGAGGGTTAAAAGTCTTAACCAAACCTTTCAAAGGCTCAATCAAACCCTCAACAAATAAAACAATCAACCTCTTCTCATTAATATCGAGTACCATAACTGAAACTTTTTGAAAATCAGCAACATACCTTCCAACATCATGATTTTGTTTGAGTTGTGCTCACGAAAATGTTTTTCTGTATTTTTTCTATCAAACCTCTCCATGATTCTTTTGCCAAACTCCTCCATGGTGGTAATAGATTCGTGCCCTTGTGTGATTAGGCCATGAAACCACCACTCATGAGCAATACCCTCCAAATCTAGGGTGACGAATTTTAGAGCCTCTTCCTCAAACATGGGGTTAAGTGACAAATATGTTTCCAACTTCTGTAACCAAGATCTCATAAGAAGTTTATCAGTACCATCAAAAATAGGAAGAAAAATCTTACCCAACCTTTGTTGTAAATTTCTGTAGGGCTGTATATTAGGAACGTTTGACTTAGTTCCTTCTTTCATCTAACAAAAGGGGGAGCGAACCACTAGTTCCATTGTAGCTTTCATCTTGTATTTGTATCTTCCAAAAGGGGGAGCGAACCACTATGGGAAGATAAAATACCTCATAAGCCATTGCTTGCACTTTTTTGAACATCTTTTCTTTTCTTTGTTTTAGCTCCCATGCCGACATTCTCTTTTTCGAATAATATATTAATTAGTTGTCTTAATTAAAATAGTAATTAAAATGACTTTAAGGCAAATAAATTATATAATTAATTCATTTAAGCACCTTAGTGGTAAAAACACTTTAACAAATACTCTATTAAGTAATATTTGTCTTCTGATAAAAATCATTATTTTGACAATTAATAATTAACTAATAAAATATAATTCCCCAAAAGGGTTTCTTTAGTCTATCGAAAAATAGACTAAAGGTCTTTAATACCTGTTTATTCATGATGTGGCAATGGGGACATCACACAGCCAAGACAGGATAACAACTCATGATTTTTTTAGTTTTTTAAATACCTCCAAGGCTGTTTTTGACCCGCTGAAAGCACCTTTCTTTGTCAAATTCATGAGGGGGCAGCAAGTTGAAAGAAACCCTTCACAAACCTTTTGTAGTAACTACATAATCCCAAGAAACCCCTCAATTGCTTGAGAGTAGTAGGGGTGGCCAATCCAAGATGGCTTGAATTTTTTGTTGGTCTACATGAACTCCTTGGTAATTGATCATATGCCCTAAATACAAAATTTCAGAAGTAGCAAACTCACATTTTGATTTTTTTGCAAAGAGGATTTGTTGTTCCAACACCCTTAAAACCGTGTCCAAATGGTGCAAGTGCTCCTCCCATGTTTTGCTATACACAAGAATTTCATCAAAGAAAGCCAAAACAAATTTTCTTAAGTATTGTCTGAATATATGATTCATGTAAGATTGGAATGTGGTGGGGGCATTAATTAACCCAAAAGGCATCACCAAAAATTCATAGTGCCTATAATGACCCCTAAAATCTAATTTTTTGCACGTCTTCATCTCTTACTCAGATTTAGTGGTACCCTATTTTCAAGTCAATCTTGGAAAAGAAAACCGATCCAAGTAGCTCATCAATCCTAGGTATGGGGTACCTATTTTGTATTGTTTTCTTATTTAGCAACCTGTAATCAATGTACATCCTCATAGATCCATCTTTCTTCTTCACAAGCACTACCAAAAAAGCAAAGGGGCTGGAACTAGGTCTTATGTGACCCATATCAAGAAGTTTGTGAATAGCTTTCTCTATTTCTTCTTTGAAAATCTTTGGATGCAATAAGGAGTAGTGCTTACTACTTTAGTGCCTTGTTCCAACTCAATGATATGATCAAATCCTCTATCTGGGGACAACACATAGGAATGTCACCAAAAACCTTAGCATGCTTGTCAAGAAGGAACTGAACATCCTTATGAATAGGTGGCTGTCCCAAATCAGCATTCATGTCCTTAACAAAAATTTGGCTGCTCATATAACCTGACCTTTGTTGAAGGCTCTTTCCATTCTTTTTGAGGTCACAACCAAGGGTGCCCCATTGCTCAATACTTGAATTTCCATTTCTTTACCTGCTATTTTGTATTTCAACTTCATAGTTTGAAGGTTTTGTGTGTATTCTCGAAGGAAGTGCAACCATTGTACCCCCAAAATCACATCCACCTCTCCAATATCAATCATGTGGAATTATCCTTCAACCTTATGCTTACCCAAAGTGAGTTTCAAATCTGAAATCTTATGATGATAAGGAATAGAAAAGCCATCATCTAGAGTCAACCTTGAAACCCTCTGTAATGTCCCCAAATTATCTCTAAAATCTCGAAAGACCCTTAGTTCATGTTGGTTCCCATAACTAAGGGTAAAAGAAGGATAGGGAACTCATTAACCCCTTGTAAATGAATGATTTAAAAAGAACAGTACTTTATGATTCTAATTTTAAGTTATGTTGTGAAACAAAAGTACTTTATGTTATTTCACTTAAGTAGGGGGCATTATGAGTCTTAACCTATTAAGACTTAAGTTGCTTTTTGAAATTAACTCTCTTTCTCATGTGGAGCGCTACACTTGGAGAGGCTATTTAAAGAGCATGAGGACTCAATTGAAGATTATGTGTGTGCATATGCTATTTTGGAGAGAAGTCAAGTATGTCAATTTTGATCATCTTTGGCATAGTTTCTTGGAGAATGTTACCCTCCAAGAGCTATGAGGCTCTATATAACGGTGTTTATCGACACCTCCTATTGGAGGAATTTTTTTAGCTAATATTGCGGCTGCAGCGAATCAATTTGGAGGACAAAAATCAAGCAAAAAGGAAAGGGTTGATAGTCTCCAAGAGTGGCGAATGAGAGTGAGATCAAGGAGGGTTGCCTATGCATAGAGCGAACCACTCAAGGGCTGGGAAAGTCTACGATTTGGAGGATTAAAACCCTCTCCTAGGGTTTTAGTGTTTTTATCTAATTTTTCCTGGTAAAGCAATCCATTGGGAGTGATTGATCCTTGTGTTTTGAGAGTAAATAGCATAGTTACCAAGTTCAGAAATCCGGATCCATTCGAAAGGGCAAAAAAATCCAAAATCCAAAATTCTTGAAAAAGTTCAAAAAAATCCAGTCCGGAATATATGCAAATATATATGTGAGCATAGTTTTAAAATATGCAAAACTAACAAATACAATGAAAAACATCAATAAAATAATATAAAATGTTAATATTATATCGTGTTTATGGTTTTTGGGCATTTTTTTGCACATAAAACTTTAAAAAATTAAAAGAAAAAAAAAATTGAAAAAAAATAGGGCCGACCCAGACGAACTTATCCGAGCCAGCTAAAAAAATCGGATCCAACTAGATTTTGTCTAGCTCCGACCGGATTTGGTAACTATGGTAAATAGTGCTAAAAAAATATTTATATATTTTTCTCTAAGGTGACGAACCAGCTGAAGTAGTTGTTGTGAATCAGACTCGCACCCTTGTGAAGGTAGTTTCAGGGCTTCACAGTGTGCTGAAACATGGAATCAATTATACGATGTGGGTGGCCTAATCGACGGATTGAATCTCTAGATTCTAAGGGCTAGCTCCCTTTGGTGTATCAATTAGGATCTCTACTGTACACTACAAACTATCGAGAAAAAGGTAAGAAAGAAAATTGAAAAGAAATCCTATCTAATGATGGTGATACGCATGTATTTTGGTTCATCCACTCAATTTGAGCTTTTAAAAACACTGATTAGACAAGAAAAAGATTGAACTTTCAACTCCAATTAACTCCTATGCATCAGTGTTTCATGAAGAGGTTTTTATCTGATGATCAAAACTTGAAAAAAATGATGGAATAGGCCTGATTCAAGGCACTAACCAACCACTTATATCCACTGTGAACTCAGTCAAAAGACATCAAACACAGAACATGACCTGCATAATCTGATCAATTATACTGCTAGGTAAGAATCAGGACTTGACAAGGAAGAAAATTCTATCACATATGCAAATCACTGACATAAATACACTATACTAGCATCTTGGAATCTGAAAGTAATCCTATTTATCTGAAAAAAGGTTACTATTGTCAACCTGGAGTTGCACCCTGAATCGAAGACGTGCTGAAATGGCCAATCCTCTCTCTAGTTGAAACAATGGGATCTTTTCACAAGGGTGGGTGCCTCAATGGTGAGAAGAACCTCTAGAGAAGGCTGGTTCTTGTAAGATGTATCAATGGATCTCTACTTTGTGCTGCAAATCTACCATGGGAAAGGGAGAAAGAAACTTGAAAGAGAAATCCTACCTAATGACGGTGATACACCAAAATGTTGATCCACTCTACTTGGAACCTTGAACACTGAATCACACAAGGGAAAAAGAAGACCTTTGATTTCAATTTATCACTATGCATAAATATTTCATGAGAAGGTTCGATCTGATACAAAACACTTTGCAGCCACCTAACATCCACTTACAGCTTCAGCAAAAGACATATAGAACACTAAACATGACCATAATATGACGAGCTAGCAATTAGGTACGAATCAGAATTTGAGAAGGGAGAAAAATCTACCACATGCAAATTGTTGAATGAATGTACACTATGTCAGCGTTTGAAATCTGAAATTACAATCATTCTATTGATTGAAGAGGTTACACAACTCACCAATGGCTGAGTCTGGTCTTACCAAGAGAGGGATACAATTCAAAGCTGAAAAGCCAACTTATATAGAAAATTACAATAGCCAAGAGTTGGCATTGGAAAAATAGGAGAGAGGCTAAATCCATCCAACTCAGCGTTTACAAAAAGTCTATTTGTCTTGCATGAAGCTCCTTGGCGTTAGAGGAAATGGATGGTGGGTTTGTTGAAAGTCAAACTCTTATCATGTAAAATGCTATGTCCACCTCCAAATATGGACTTCCTCTTGAGTCGTTTGAAAGCACGAGATAAACAAGAGCATGCATAAAATCCACGCCATGCTAAAATTAGAACTCAAATTGAAACGTTGGAAGCTGAGTTGGAACATTTGAAAGCACAAGTTTGACCCGAAGATGAGCTTCACTTCAACAACCAATCAACTGAAGCTTTGATCAGTCAACTGAAGCTTTGACCAGTCAACCGAAAATAGCCTTTGCTTGCATGTATTTTCTCTTATTTTGGTCTAGCATGTTCGTGGCTTGTCTATTTTTGGCAGGATTCTATTTTTTGATAATCTTATCTATATTTAGTCTATTATCCTGTTTCAACCGCTTAGCCTAATTCTTTCGGATATTCTTTTGTTATCTGCGGATTTCCTTTGGTCTCGAATTTTCTACGGACTATTTTGGAGGCTGCAGACTTTTGTCTTGCATCCCCTTTTGTCTCTATTTCTTTCCAATTTCCTGTTATGATCATTCTTTCCTTCAAGTTTTCTACTTTCAAATTCCTGCGAGCTTTGTTTTGGTCCATTTCCTTTGGACTTATACAGTCTTGCCCTTCGGACTTTTTGTTGGCTGCATTTTTGTTGGCCTCTCCTTAGCTTTTATTATTTCCTTGTTGGCTACAGGTTTTTGTTTGCAAATTCTTCAAAGTATTCCTTCGGACTTTTCAAATTCCCGCGGGCTTTGTTTTGGTCCATTTCCTTTGGACTTATACAGTCTTGCCCTTCGGACTTTTTGTTGGCTGCATTTTTGTTGGCCTCTCCTTAGCTTTTATTATTTCCTAGTTGGCTACAAGTTTTTGTTTGCAAATTTTTCAAAATTCCTTCAAACGTTTTGTCTGAAGGATATCTTCCCTCCTTTTCTTTCTTTGCCTTGTTTCTCATTTCTTCAGGTTTTTTGCAATTTGTAAATTCCCTCAGATTTCTCCCTGCCCATTTTCCCGAATTTATTCCTTTTATATGCCTCGGGCTTTTTGGTTTTCAAATTCCCACGGGCTTTGTGTTTACTCTCATTTCCTTCGGACTTTATTTTATCTCCCTTGAATTCTCTCAGAATTCTTTGTTTCCTGCCCTTCTTGAATTCTTCCATTCCGCGGGTTTTTTCTTTCTCCCAAATTTCTTCGAATTTTTTGTCTGAAAAAAAGTCCGAAGGAATTCGTCTCCTTTTGCTATCTTTTCATGCCCTTCGGGACTTTTGAAGGGTCCATTGTTTATGTTTCTACCCTCCGCAAGGGCTTCTGTCTCTCCTCTATGCCCTTCAGAACTTTTGAAGGGTCCTACCACTGACCAAGTGCCCTTCGGGAAAATTGGAAAGGTCCACTTTACCGACCAAGTGCCCTCCGCAAGGGCAGGTGTTCTTTGAATTGAAGGGCACCCGAGCTTTTTGTAGGGCACCCGGGCTTTTTGTAAGTCACCCAGGCTTTTTGTAACCATCCTTATTCCTTCGGACTTTTGTCTTGTCTTCTCAACTGTGCTCTTCCTCTTTTCTTTCGGACTTCTTCCATTGTTTCTATTTCCCTCGGATTTTATGTTTTCCACACCTTTGGATTTTCTGCGGACTTTTTGGAGGCTACGGACTTTTGTCTTTCATCTCCTTTTGTTCCTATTTCTTTGTTGGCTGCGGGTTTTTCGTTTGCAAATTGTCCGAATGATATCTTTCCTTCAATTTAATTTCCTTTGCTTTGTGCATATTTCTAACCTTGCCTAAGACATTAATTAATGTATTGTATGCAGTAACCCTATAAGAATAACAATGTTTGCGCATCTCATGCAAAACAACCTCTGCCTTTTCAAACAGTCTAGATATGCAATAGGTCTCAACAATTAGATCATATGTATCTTCAGTCGCAACCTAGGGCACCTGTAACATCCTCAAGTAGATCATCGCATGTTTTATATGAAGGTTGTAGAGAATCAAGAGCATGGTAAATAGTATTTTTATCAAAAACTTTCAACATGTATCGAGCCAATTTATGAGCCTTGGGGCTAAGTATCGGAACCACTCCACCAATAAAGCTTGTACCATAAATCCACCCACGTCCTTTTGTTGAACCAACCGAGAAAAAATCCGAGAAACTAAACCTGCATGATGTTGCCTTTGATCCCGTGCTTTCATTGAAAGTGAACCTACAAGCCTATAGGTTAACTTCAAGGATAGTTGTAGATATTAATTCTTCATTGGCTCCTATACACCTCACAAAGTCATTCCTTCTACAGGGTTGGAGCTTTAAGACTGTATGTGACATTTTGAATAAGGGATATGGCCTTTGAACGTGTTGTAGGTGTCTTTCCCTCGAACAAACTGCATGCTTTGTATGATGGCTGTAGATGGCTCCCTAGGATTTGCATGGTTGTAGGTGTCTTTACCAATTTACATGGTTGTAGGTGTCTATTTAAAGACCCCAAAAAACTGATTTACAAGACAAACTGGTACCATAAGACCATCTTCCGAATAGTAAGGTTGACAATTTTGGCCTGTGGAAGAATTGTCAACAGTTACAAAACTCAAATTTTGACAGAGTCTGGTCTTGCCAAAAGAGGGATCTTTAAAATGGCTGAAAAAACCAACTTATATACAAAAAGCATACAACAGCCAAGAGATTGGCGCTGAAAATAGAAAAGGAGATCAACTCCCACATCACCCCAAGTCCAACTCTAGCTATGCCAAGATAACTTTGACATTTTTGCCCCCACAGGGCAAAATTGTCACCCCTACACTTCGGAACTTTGCTATGGTGCCAAGTTGGTCTTGTGAATCAGTTTTGGGGTCCTCAAATGAGCATTTACAGCCACCCAAGTGGCCATCTACAGTTTAGTCTTGCAGAGGTTTCCAAGGAGCTTGCTTGATTACAGCCAAACGTGCAAATACAGCCAAGATATTCAAGCTGTAAGTTCATTTGTTTTGTCTTCCCAAGGAATTTTCAGGTATAAGAGGACTATTTCTTTGGACATTTTGTCCGAGAGAAAGAGCTCTCAAAGCACTGACAAAAAGTCCAAAAAAATGACTAAGTGGCAGTAGTTCAAGGCTTTTCTTCGGGTTTTTGTCCGAAAAAAAATAGGAAGAGCACAGTTGAGAAGACAAGACAAAAGTCCGAAGGAATAAGGACGGTTACAAAAAAGTCAGGTGACTTACAAAAAGCCCGGGTGCCTTCCAAAAAGCCCGAGTTCCCTACAAAAAGTCCGAGTGACTTACAAAAAGCCCGGGTGCCCTACAAAAAGCTCAGGTGCCCTACAATTCTTCCGAAAAGTCAGTTTTGAAGGACACCTGCCCTTGCGGAGGGCACTTGGTCGGTGAAGTGGACCTTTCCAATTTTTCCGAAGGGCACTTGGTCAGTGAAGTGGACCCTTCAAAAGCTCTGAAGGGCACAGAGGAGAGACAGAAGCCCTTGCAAAGTGCAGAGACAAACAGTGGACCCTTCAGAAGTCCCGAAGGGCATGAAAAGATAGCCAAAGGAGAGGAATTCCTTCAGACTTTTTGTCCGAAGGAATTCCTTCCAATAAAAAGTCCGAAGGTTTCCTTGTTAATTTCCCCGAATTAATTCCTTTTAGGCTCTTATGTCTTGCCTTTGTCTTGTCTATTTTCCCCAGGTTTTTTCTAAAGTCCGAATTTCTTCGGACTTTTTGTCTGAAGGAATGAAATGAATTCCTTCGGACTTTTTGTTCGAAGGAATTCCTTCGGACAAAAAGTCTGAAGGAATAAGTAAAGTCGACAAAAGCCACAGGAAATGAACAGAAATGGTTCAAGGAAAAGCTCCGAAGAAAGGAACAAACAAAATTCCTTCAGACTTTTTGTCCGAAGGAAATGGACAGAAAGTAAAGCCCGAAACAATTACAAAGAACCAAACAAAAGAAGGAAACAATTCCTTCGGACAATTTGTCTGAAGGAAATGAAAGAGAGACAATTCCCACGGACAATTTGTCCGCAAAAGAACTGAACAAAAAGCAAAGGCCAAAGAAAGAGAAAAGACAGAGAATGAGAAAAGACAGCGTCCTTCGGACATTTTGTCCAAAGGACGAAAACCAAAATAAAGTCCGAATCCCGAATTAAAGCAAGACACAGGAAAAGCCAGAGAAAACACGAAGTGAACTAAGCATGATAAATAGCATGAACAGAGACGTAAGCACAAACAGGACTGAGCCAGAACTAAACAAGAAGAAAGACAAACGCAGAAATAGATGCATGAGCAAAGATTAAAGCAAAACTGAACATGGACATAAGCATGAACAGTGAATAAAACAAACGCAGAATAAAGACAAAGGCAGGATAAACAAAGATCATGCACAGATTAAGGTAAAGTGACTCCAACGAAGTAAACACGTTTGAGAAAGCAAGCACGCTTTAGTTCTGAAAATAGAGTCATCTTGCATGATGAACAAGCAAAGCGTTGAACGTTTCAAACAACAAGAAATTGTATGCACGCACCCTTGCTTGTCTCGAAAGCTCGAAACATTCTAACGATTCAAACGTAATTCTTAATTTGGCATTTGCGTTGATTTCATGCAAAGGAAAGCTTTTAAACGTTCCATCAACTCAAGAGGAGTTCTATAGTTGGAGATTGGCGTAGCATAATGCAGTTTGGGCCCACCATCTATTTTCAATGCCAAAGAGCTTTCATGCAAGGCATAAGACAAAAATAGATTTTATTTGAAATCTGAAATAACACAAGTTGGACTGAGTTGACCTCTTCTATTTTCAGCGTCAATCTCTTGGCTGTTGTATATTTTTCTATATAACTTGGTTTTTCAGCCTTGAATTGTATCCCTCTCTTAGTAAGCCCAGACTCTGCCATTGGTGAATTGTGTAACCGCTTCAATCAATAGAAAGAAGCTACTTTCAAATTTCAAGTGTTGGCATAGTGTACTTTCATTCAGCAATTTGCATACGTGGTAGATTTCTCTCCCTTCCCAAATTCTAATTCGTACTTAGTTGCTAGCTCATCATATTATGCAGGTCATGTTTAGTGTTCTATATGTCTTTTGTTGAAGCTGTAAGTGGATGTTAGGTGGCTGCAAAGTATCTTGTATCAGAGCTCTCTCCATCGTTT
This sequence comes from Torreya grandis, assembly GCA_037957365.1. Taxonomy (NCBI): domain Eukaryota; kingdom Viridiplantae; phylum Streptophyta; class Pinopsida; order Cupressales; family Taxaceae; genus Torreya; species Torreya grandis. Next base: position 5,542,556 of record JARHVA010000188.1, read on the forward strand.
TTTCTCATGTTTTAGTCATTGGATCGAACCTTCTTATGAAATATTTATGCATAGTGATAAATTGAAATCAAAGGTCTTCTTTTTCCCTTGTTTGATTCAGTGTTCAAGGTTCCAAGTAGAGTGGATCAATATTTTAGTGTATCACCGTCATTAGGTAGGATTTTCCTTTCAAGTTTATCTCCCTTTTCCATGGTAGATTCGCAGCACAAAGTAGAGATCCATTGATGCATCTTATAGGAACCAGTCTTCTCTGTTGGTTCTTCTCACCATTGAGGCACCCACCCTCGTGAGAAGATCCCATTGTTTCAACCGGAGAGAGGATTGGCCATTTTAGCACGTCTTCGATTCAGGGTGCAACTCCAGGTTGACAACAATAACCAAGCCTTCAAATAATATCTTTTGTCTTATGCCTTTTGCATGAAAAGCTCTTTGACGTTGAAAATGACGGTGAGCCCATTTCATAATCCTTATTTAGAATAAAGATTAAATTCTTCAAACGTGCATGGATCTTTGGTAATTCAATTCTCTTCATTCATGATGCTACGTCAATCTTCAAAGAGAAAACTCCACTTGAAGCTGAGTTGGAAGTGTTTGAAAATACTTTGATTAACAAGATAGACAACAATGCATGCATGAAATTGTGTGTTAAGCTCTCTTTGAACAGCCGTCCAACGTTAAACTCTTCGAGCCCTTCATGTATTCAAGTCTCCCTTTTAGAACTGAGAGAGCCGTGCTTGAACGCAGTTGCATGTCTTTTTCAAGTCTGAATAATTTGATTATTGCATTAAAAACTCGACATGCTTCTTACTGCAGTCTAATCTTGCTTAGGCCACTTTGCATGCTCTGAATGTGAGCTGTAGATCACATCATCAGAATCAAAAGGGGAAGTCCTCATTGTCTTCAGTTGATTGGCTGTTGAAATCCCACTAGTTGAATACGCTTATGCCACTTGTCCCCGACTAATTGGGCCTTCAAATTTGCACTGGTTAACTTTATATTTCCTTTACCCTTCTCTATTTTGGCCAATTACTGTGGGCTTTTTGTTTGGGCTTTTTGTAAAGTCCTCTCGGCTTTTCTTTCTTTCGGCCTTTTCTTCGTACAAAATGCCCGTGGCTTCACTCTTGGACTTTTCTTTCTTTCCAGCAATTTGCCCGAAAGAATTGTTTCTTTCTTTCCTTCGGACTTTCCCTTTGGACAATTTGTCCGAAGCTTTTCTCTTTATGCACGAATTCATGTAAATGCCTCTTCGGCGTTATGAAAATGCCCTTCAGGCTGTTTTGACAAGGACCTTTTCTTGCGGAGTTTTTGTCTCTTTCGCCTTAAACAATTCCTTCAAACAAAAAGTCCAAAGGAAATTAGGTCTTCGGGTTTTTTTGCAATGGACAATTCCTTCGGGCTTTTGGAAAAGCCCAATTCCTTCAAATTTGTCGAAGACGACCCTTTCGGGAAAATTGCAAAGACCAATTCTTGACACTTAGACAAAAGGCATGGTTATGCAAGTTTCAAATGATAAAGATTGCAATTTGACTTGTGGGATCAAAATTGTCAACATTTTGGCAACTCAACTGGGAAGCATGCCTACTATGCTTGAGAACTCAGAGCATATACAAGATATTTGAACTCATAAAACAATGGCAAATCTGGTCCATGACTGCAAATTCTCTTTTGCCCTGAAAAAGACAACCTTCATCCTCCAAAATAAGAAGAGAAACCCACAAAATAGGAAAACTAACTAAACAAAGCAAATATGCAAACAAAGCACTTATTTGGGATAAAACAGAACTAAACTAATGTGCTTGAACAGGACTTGGAGGAAAACAAACAATGTACAAGGAGCCAAGCTCTTCAATAGCAATGTTTCAGATGTATCCCATTAACTGGGATTGGAAGCTCCTCACCATCCATCTTTGTAAGTTGGAAGGCATTGTGCGATTTGCAGCTGGAGATTGTGTATGGACCACTCCAAAGGGAGTCAAACTTCGTGTGCCTTTCTAGTTTAGCTCTATCCTCATCCCACTTGAGGACCATATTTCTTTCTTTGAAACTTCATGAAGAAGCTCCTTTGTCAAACACTCTCTTCACTTGTGCTCGATGACGGACTGGTTTCTTGTTTCTTCCAACTCTATAAGCTCAGCATACCTGATCTCTATAGGCTCATTCTCTAACAATTCAAGCTGATGCATTAGTTATAAAACAGAAAACTCAAAAGAAATGGGTAACCTCGCTTCCTTACCATATACCAGCTTGTAAGGAGAGTTGGCTATGACCTTTTGTAGGTGATCCTATCAGCCCACAGAGCTGACTTCAACTTGAGATGCCATGACCTCTGATTGTCTTCAATAGTCCTTATGATCTTCAATAGGTTCTTATTCGTAGATTCAGCAAAGCCATTGCCTTGTAGATAATAGTTTGATAAAGTGCTAAGATAAATTCCCTATTGAATAGCGCATTCGCTGATCTTAGTTCCCACAAAAGCCATTGCATTATCAGAAATAATGGTTGAAGGAACTCCAAATCTAGTAAGCAAACCTTGTTGAAAATATTGTCATTGATGTCAAAAGTTTAGCATTGGTGATAAAGGCCCCATAGTATTTAATGGTGTTTTCAATATTCATATCTTGGCAAATGTGTGTTAATATTTATTTAATATTAATGAATATATTGTTTGTTGCATAAAAGTCAAAAGAGGGCCCATGGAGAAGTCATAGAGCCATGGGGTAAAGACAAAAGAAGAATGAGACGAATTTTTCCATGAAGAGTCATCTTGAGGAATTTCAAGAGTCACCAAGTGAAGACAAAAGAGGGTATGGCAAATTTTTCTATGAAGAGTCACCTTAAAGAATTCGAAAGGTCACCAAGATTAAGACAAAAGAGGAAATGATGCATTTGTTTATGAAGGGTCCCCTGTGACTTTTCAAATGCAAGGATACGAAGGGTCATGCAAGTTTGGTGTCATTTTCCATGAGGATTGAAGGGTCACAAAAGGTGAATGCCAAAGGTCATTTGGAAAGCTATAAATAAAGACTTGAGAAGCTATTTGTAATATGCAAGAGAGTGCATGGTTTTGTAATTGCTTTATATAAGAAAAGAGGATAGAAAAGCAAGAGATATTGTAGAGTTCTATCATTTGTTGAGTAAGAAACATTGAGAGATGGTTGTATTTTATACACAAGAGGGGTTGGTGCTCCTGTGAGTTGGTGCTCATGTGGGTTGGTGCTCACAAATAGTTGTGTTGGTGCTCGGCAAAAAGGTTGGTGCTCCTACAAGTTGGTGCTTGCGAACTTTGTAATTTGAGTTGGTGCTCATTCATATATTTGAGATTGTTCTCTGTGGTTTTTCCCTCTTTAGGTTTTCATATAAAAATTTGGTGTCTCTCTCTTTTGTGTGGTGCATGTCATTGTTTCAGTTTTATTGCATATCTTGATTGTGTGATTAAGTAGTTAAAAAAAAAATCAGATTAAGTAAAAGATATATAATATACTGATTCACCCCCCCCTCTCGGTATATTTCGTGCATAACAATTGGTATCAAAGCAAGTTCTTTTTGAAAAAAAATTATAGCTTGAAGGTAGATCGAGGAAAGCATGATGACTAAATTACATGAAGGTTTTTCTACAAATAAGGCATCTTTGTTTGATGGAACAAATTATGTTTTTTGGAGCATAAAGATGAGAACTTATTTGATGGCCCTTGGATTCGACATTTGGCAAGCAATGGTGGAGGAATATGAAGAGCCATAGACACTTGTAACTACTCCGACGGAAAAGAAGGCAAGTGAAAATAATGCTAAAGTTTTAAATGTTATTTTATGTGATTTATGTGAATCAAAATTTGTTAAAATTATGCAATGTAAATCTGCTTATGAAACTTGGGTAAAGCTTGAGAATATTTACAAAGGTGATGGAAAGGTTCAGCAAGCTAAGCTTCAGACTTTCAAAAGATAGTTTGAGAGTTTGAAGATGAAAAAGAAAGAAAATATAGCAAGTTACCTTTTGCAGGTTGATTAAATAGTTAATCAGATTCAAGGTCTTGGAGAAAAGTTAGAAGAATCAATCGTAGTACAAAAAGTTTTGAGATCTCTACCATTGAGATATGATGCAAAAGTTTCGGCAATTGAAGAGATAAAAAATTTAACCAAGCTAAAGATGGATAAGCTACATGGTATTCTTACGGCATATAAGATGCAGACCAGACAAGAGAAACCTTCAAAGAGAGACATTGCTTTCAAGACATCAAAGAAAGAGAAGGCTAAGATTCAAGAATTAAATGACAGTTCTAACGATGATGAAGATGACAATGGAGCTCTATTCATTCACAAGCCAAAAAAGGGCACAGATAAATATCAAGAAAAATTACCTTTTAAATGTTTTAATTGTGAAAAGATTGGACATTTTATAGCTACGTGTCCAGATAAGGGTAATGGTGACAATGAAGAAGGAAAGTCTACATACAAGAAGAATTTCAAAGGAAAATTCAAGAAGGGATTCGAGAAGAGTTTGTATTCTAAAGATCCTAGCTCAGTGGAAGATAGTGGAGTTAGTGATTCAGAAGAAGAGATTATATTCATGGCCATACATGAAGATACCTTTGCAAGCAAAAGTACAGATCAAGAAGAAGAACAAGATGAAGCCAAAGTGAATCTGGAAAGAGAACTCGTTTGTGCCTTCGAAGAGTTAAAAGTTCTTGAAAAAAAGAATCGAAAATTGAAGCTCCAATCGAGAAAAATGAAAAGGAGTCAAAAAAAACAATTGAAGATATACACACTTTGAAGAAACCAAGAAAAATGAAAAAGATCTAATGGCACAATTGCAAAAAGTAAGTGAAGAATGTGAAAGGTATGTTATTAAAATTATTTTTTTAAAAGCAGATCTTGAGAAAACAAAAAAAGCAATCAATGATAAAGCAGCTAATGATTCAAAATTTGAGAATAACACTAATATGTTGAATAAGATATTAGAAAGTCAAAAATCAATGTCAGATAAAATAGGAATTGGATTTGAAAAAGAGAAAGGGGAGGTCACTATTTTCACAGACAAGGTTAACACAAAAAAAGAAAAGAGCTATGCTGAAGCTCTTACAAAAGAGGGAATAAAAAGAAAAGAATTTAAGAATACAGAGGACATCTCAAACAAAGAAAGCTGAAAGGAACAAAGCTACAAAAGGCAATCAAGTCAGAGATACACAAAAAAACCATATTTTTATGGTTACTATTTTTATTGTAATGGATATGGTCATAAGAAAATAGAATATCAAAAAAGAGCTAACAGTTTCAAAAATAAAGAGAAAAAAATTCATGCAAAGTCAAGCAGAAGCCACAACTCTTTTGCTCCTCTATCAGGTTTCAATGAAGAGGCCATAATATGTTACAAGTGCAACAACTTCAAACACATACCCGGTACTGTAGAAGCGTGTTTGAGTCAGTCAAGGACCAGAGTTTCAAAGCTTCATTCATCAAGAAGAAAGTTCAGACAGATTCATGGCAGAAGAAACAATCTAAAAAATATGTTGGTACAGACAGCGTTGCATGCAAGAAATGAAGAAAAACCATGGTTCATTGATAGTAGATGTTTGAAGCACATGACAGGAAATAAGAGAAAGTTCATAACTTTGAAGAAAATCAATGGTGGCACAATGAAATTTGGAGATAATACTATTGCTAGAATTGTCGGAAAAGGTACACTAAGTTTGGATAATGGTAGAATTAAAACTGAAAATGTTTTGTATGTAGAAAGTCTTAAGCATAATCTTTTGAGTGTAAGTCAAATGTGTGATCAGGGGCACACCCTAAAGTTTTATGCAGAAGATTGTGAAATTAGGAGAAAAGATTTAGATGTGTTGGTTGCAAATGCTCAGAAAACATGTAATAATTTGTATATGTTATCAGACATCAAAGGTCAAAAATGTTGTTTGAGTCAGATTAAAGAAAGTTGGCTCTGGCACAAGAGAATAGGACACAAATTTTGACAATCTTGTCAACATCAGCAAGAAGCAAGCAGTCAAAAATCTTTCAAAAATTATAAAGCCATCCAACACACTTTGTGAACCTTTTCAGCATGGGAAGCAAGCCAAAAAGTGGTTCAAAACAAAGAATACTCGACCACTCAAATGTTAGAGCTTGTTCACACTGATTTGTGTGGACCTATGAGAACTCAAAGTACTCAAAGTAAGAAATATTTCATGTTTATTGATGATTTTTCACGTATGACTTGGATAATATTTTTAAAGAAAAAATCAATGGCTTCCAGACATTTCAAAACATTCAAAGCATTAGCTAAGAATGAAACCAATTTGAAGATTAAGTGCCTAAAATCAGATCGAAGAGAAAAATTCATGTTAGTTTATTGAGTTTTGTGAAAACCATGGAATAAAGAGACATTATTCAACAGTAAGAACTCCACAGCAAAATGGTGTAGTTGAACGAAGAAACAAAATAGTTCAGGAGATGGCAAGGACAATGCTAAATGAATCCAAGATACCAAATAAATATTGGAGAGAGGCAGTTGGTACAGCAGTGCATATCCAGAACAGAGCATTATTGAGAGTCAACAGTAACAAGACTCCTTATGAGCTATGGAAAGACAAACCAGCTACAATTAATTATTTTGGAGTTTTCGACAGTAGATGCTTCATAAAGAGAACCGATGAAAAACTTGGTAAGTTTGAATCTAGAGTAGATGAAGGTATATTTCTTGGTTATTCTTGTAAAAGTAAAGCTTATAAATGTTATAACAAAAGAACCAAGAAAATAGTTGAAAGTGCAAGTGTCAGGATAGAAAAAGATGGAGTACAAAGAATCAATGACCCAGTAGACATTTCTGAAATCATTGAAAAAAAAGATTTTCAAGAATCAGATAAAAATGAAAAAAAAAAGACACCAAAACCCCATCCAAATATGTCCAGAAAAATCATAATAAAAGTGACATCATCAAGGACAAATGAAAGAATTTGCATCAGAAGAATGATGGTAAGTGAATCTGAGCAAGTTAATTTCTCTTTGTTATCCAAAATTCAGTCTAGAACTTTTTCAAAAGCTAGACATGATAAGCATTGGGTTAAGGCAATGGATGAAGAATTAAATCAAATGGAAAAGAATGATACTTGGGAATTAGTGCCTAGACCAAAAGATCATAATGTGCTAGGAGCAAAATGAGTTTACGGAAATAAGTTCAATGAAAATGAAGAAGTGACCAGGAATAAAGCAAAATTAATATGTAAAGGATATGCTCAGATTGAGAAAATAAATTTTAAAGAAACTTTTGCACCAGTAACAAGGTTAGAGGCTATTAGAATATTTTTTGCATATGCAGTGTTTAAAAATTTCAAAGTGTTTCAGATGGATGTCAAATTTGCCTTTTTGAATGAAAATCTAGAAGAGGTCTTCACTGAACACCCTGAGTGATTTATTCTCTCAAATGATAGTAGCTATGTATGCAAATTGAAGAAAGCATTGTATGGATTGAAACAAGCTCCCAGAGCTTGGTATGCAAGACTTGATAAATACATGCAAGATCAGGGTTTCAAAAGAAGATTTGCTGACAGTAATCTCTACATCAAAACAAAAGGTGAGCATAAGTTGATTGTTGTGGTATATGTTGATAACATAATATTTGGAGGTAACATTGAAAAGATTACAAAAGAATTTTTTGACAATATGCAAAAAGAATTTGAGATGTCTATGTTTGGAGAATTGTCATTTTTTAAGGTTGCAAATTTTTTAGTCAGATAAAAGAATTTTCATATCTCAAAGTAAATATGCCAAAAAAATGTTGAAAAAGTTTGGTTTTGAGGATTGTGCACCAGTTGGTACACCGATGGGTATAGATAACAAGGTAAGTAAGGATGAAGATTCACCCGTTACAAATCAATCTTTGTATAGATCTATGATTGGAAGTCTTTTATATTTGACAGCATCAAGGTCAGACATTATGCATGCAGTAGGCATGGTTGCAAGATATCAAGCAGCCCCAAAGGAGAGTCATGTTCAGTTGGTGAAGAGAATATTTAGATATCTCAAAGGAACATTGGATTATGGATTGTGGGATTCCACAGGGAGAGATTTCATTTTGGTTGCTTATACAGATTCAGATTGGGCAAGTTGCTTGGATACAGAAAGAATACAAGTGGAGGAGCTTTCTTCCTCGGTGATAGCTTAGTATCATTACTAAGCAAAAAGTAAAATTCAATATCACTTTCTACAACTGAAGCAGAATATATTGCAACGGTATTGTGTTGTACTCAAGTGCTTTGAATGAAGCAAACTTTGGAAGATATCAAGGTAAAATATGATGAACCTATTTCTATTTTTTGTGACAACACAAGTGTTATTAATATTTTTAAGAATCCAGTGATGCATTCAAGAACAAAACATATTCTCATTAAATATCACTTCTTGAGAGAGCAAGTTGCAGATTAACAGGGTAAAATGAAATATATCAGTACTACAGAATAGATTGCAGATATTTTCACAAAGACACTATCAAAAGACACAATTGAGTATCTGAAAGAGAAGTTGGAAGTAATTTATTTCACTTCATGTCATTGAGGATCAGCATCAGTTGAGGGGGAGCTAAGTGTTAGCTCCAGGATAGGCCCTTTGCTATTGATGTCAAAGAGGGAGAAGAATAGGTATATGTGCAAAAATAGATACAAGGAACAGGTACAAGTTGCTACAGTAAGAGGGAGTTACAGTATGTTTTTCAGATGGCAGTATGTGCAGGTTGGCATGTGTAGTGCAGGTTTCAAGATGTGGCAGTTTCAATTTGAAATTGCCATCAATGACAAAGGGAGAGATTGTTGGAAATATTGTCATTGATGTCAAAGGTTTAGCATTGGTGATAAATGCCCCATAGCATTTAATGGTGTTTTCAATATTCATATCTTGGCTAATGTGTGTTAATATTTATTTAATAGTAACGAATATATTTTTGGTTGCATAAAGTCAAAAAAGAGCCCATGGAGAAGTCAAAGAGTCACGGGGTAAAGACAAAAGAGAAATAGGACGCATTTTCCCATGAAAAGTCATTTTGAGAAATTTCAAGAGTCACCAAGTGAAGACAAAAGAAGGTATGGCGCATTTTTCCATGAAGAGTCACCTTAAGGAATTCGAAAGGTCACCAAGATAAAGACAAAAGAAGAAATAATGCATTTGCTTATGAAGGGTCACCATGTGACTTTTCAAATGCAAAGATACGAAGGGTCATGCAAGTTTGGCATCATTTTCCATGAAGATTGAAGGGTTATAAAGGGTGAATGCCAAAGGTCATTTAGAAAGCTATAAATAAAGACTTGAGAAGCCATTTGTAATATGCAAGAAAGTGCATGGTTTTGTAATTGTTTTATATAAGAAAAGAGGAGAGAAAAGCAGGAGATATTGTAGAGTTTTATTATTTGTTAAGTAAGCAACATTGAGAGATGTGTTTTATATACAAAAGGGATTGGTGCTCCTGTGGGTTGGTGCTCACAAATCTTTGCAAGGGGTTGGTGCTTCTATGGGTTGGTATTCACAAATAGTTGCTGTGTTGGTGCTCGGCAAAGGGGTTGGTGCTCTTGCAAGTTGGTACTTGCGAACTTTGTAATTTGAGTTGGTGCTCATTCATATACTTGAGATTGTTCTCCGTGGTTTTTTCCACTTTAGGTTTCCACGTAAAAATCTAATGCCTCTCTTTCTCTTGTGTGGTGCATGTTATTGTTTCAGTTTTAGTGCATATCTTGAATGTGTGATTAAGTGGTTAAAGAAAAGAAATCAGATTAAGTAAAAGATATATAATATACTGATTCACCTCCCCCTCTCAGTATATTTTGTGCTTAACAAACCTTCATAGAAATCTAGAACATTGGTTTCGTTTGCTTCTTTCAATGCCACTGTTCTCGTCCAACGTGTGAAATAATCTATAGCAGTTAGAATCCATTTATGTTCTGAACTTGAAAGAGAATTTATGAGATCAATAAAGTTCAACCCCCATTGGACAAAAGGCTGGTCCACCGCAATTGGTTGAAGAGGTAAGGCTGAAAGTTTCACCTTTCCTACAAATATAGCACACTATTTGCAATTCCTAACCCATGCATGACAATCACCAAATATACTAGGCCAATAGTACCCACCTCTCATGATTTTGAGGGCTGTAGTTCTTGCGAAAAAATGTCCTTCACTATGTTCATCATGGAAGTCTCCAAGCAATCTCTGAGTTTGGCTTGGCTCTATACATCTTAGCAACATGCCATTGATATCTTTCTTGAACAAAACACCATCAATAAGCAAAAATAGAATTGATTGCAATTTGAAATATCTTCTTTTTGAAGCACTTAGATGAGAGGGATAATTACCGTCTTGGAGATATCTTACCAAGTCATGAAACCAGGTGGAAGGTGAGGTATGACCAGCTACAACCTCTTCATCATTTGACACCAAAACAACCTCATTAGTCTCTTGCAAGTCTTAAGCTAGATGCTCACAAAATCCTTTGCCTCTAATCAGCTTTGTGACCTTAATTTTCACGTCATACTCCATTACCTTGGTTATCCAACCATCTCTCTTCTCATTTATATCTTTGTTCAAAAGGAACTCCTTGATGCTTGTGTTGAAAATTTTGACCCTACAGGTCAAAATGCCACTTTCGTTATTCAAAACTTTTCATATCATGCCAGTTTGTCTTGTGAGTCAGTTATTGTTCCTGAAAAGTCCTTGAATAATCCATGATTAACAGGCCTTTTTAAGGCATTCACTTTGGTTTTCAAAAGAGTTTTTGAAAAAAGCATTATGGAGGCTTTTTTGGGCCCAAAAAAGGGGCATTTTCATAAAGTTCAAGGGGTTCTTTTCCTTCTGAAAAAGTCCATCTTCAAAAAGTTCTCGAGGGTCATCTGCAATAAGTCCGAAGGGAACAATTCTTTCGGGAAAGTCCTTTTTAATAAATCCGAAGACAAGAATTCCTTCGGACAAATTGTCCAAAGGAAGGTGTCAAACAAAAAAGCCGAAGGAAGGGACTTAACAATTTATTTGAAGGTCCATTTCGAGTTTTCCAAAGGTCCATTTCGAGTTTCCCGAAGACCATTTCAAGTTTTCCAAGGACAATTTCATGAAGCCGAGGGACCATTACAAAAGCCCAAGGTCGTTTTCAAAAAATTCGAGGACCGTTTCGATTTTGCCGAAGGGTACCTTCCCTTTGGGAAAAGACATTTTCAAAGACAATGGACCAAACAACGTCACTTGACAGATTTCCCAAAGGGTGTTTTTTGCAAGGAAAAGGTCCTTTACAAAAAGGCCAAATGGTACAATTCCTTCGAAAAAGGTCCAAATGAAAAAATCTGAAGGGTTCATTTTTTTTGGAAAAGTCATTTACAACTTTTCCGAAAGGTAAGTGGACCGTTCCAATTCTTCCAAAGGGTTCTTTTCCTTCGGAAAAGTCCTTTACAACTTTTTCGAAGGGTAAGTGGATTGTTCCAATTCTTCCGAAGGGTTCTTTTCCTTTGGAAAAGTCCTTTACAACTTTTTCAAAGAGTAAGTGGACCGTTACAATTTTTTCGAAGGGCGAGAGACCATTTTAAAATTTCAAAACAGTCCATTTTCAGAATTCTGAAAGGTTCATTTCCAAAAGTCTGAAGGGCATTTTCATGAAGCCAAAGGGTCACTTAATTTTTCTGAAGGGTCATTTCTTTCGGGAAAGGGACAATCAAAAAACCCAAAGGACAATTTGCAAAAGTTTCGAGTACATGAATTCCTTCGGACTTTTTGTCCGAAGGAAATAAACAAGATAAGCCGCAAACAAAAGTCCGAAGGGGAAGACTGAAACAAAATGTGAAGGACCAATTAGTCGGAGACAAGTGGCATAGGCACATTCAACTAGTGGGATTTTAACAACCAATCAGCAGAAGACGAGGACTTCTCCTTTTGACTCCTATGACGTGGTTCACAACTCACATTCAGAGCATGCAAAGTGGCCCAATCAAGATTAGACTGCAACAAAGAGCACGCCAAATTATAAATGCAATAATCAAATTATTCACAGACATGCAGCTGCCTTCAAGCACGGCTCTCTCAGTTTCAAAAGGGAGACTCGAATGCATGAAGGACTCAAGGAGTTTAACGTTGGAATAAGCTAACAAGGAGTTCAATCTGAGTTTCTACGCCATGTATTTGTTGTTCTCTTGGAGTTTCCATGCACCTTTCACTCATCAAGGTCATTTTTCATGCAAGCAAAGGCTATCTATAGTTGATTGGTCAAAGTTTCAATTGACTATTTGTTGAAATCATGCTTATCTCCCAGTCATCTCATGCATTCAATGATTCAACTCAGCTTCAAGTTCAATCAAGAGGCATATTCCTTTGAAGATTGTGGCATGGCTTTCCATGCAAGATAGTTTGACTTTTCAAAGTTGGGCCCACCATCCTTTTCACACATCAAAGAACTTTTCATGCAGGACATAAGACAAAAGAATATTATTGGAAGACTGGGTTATTTTCGGATAGCTCAAGTTGGACTTGTGTACTATGGGAGTTGATCTTCTCTTTTATTTTCAGCTCCAATCTCTTGGCTTTTGTATGCTTTTTCTATATAAGTTGGCTTTTCAGCCTTGAATCGATATCCCTCTTTTGGCAAGATCAAATTCTGCGAAAAATTGAGTTTTGTAACATTTTTCAGATAAATAAGACTATTTTCAAATTCTAGAATGCCAATATAGTGTATTTATGTCAGTGATTTATATATGTGATAGAATTTTTTTCCTTATCAAATCTTGATTCTTATCTAGTTACTAGTTGATCAAATTATGTAGGTCATGTTCTGTGTTTGATATCTTTTGGCTGAAGTTACAGCGGATGTAAGTGGTGGTTAGTGCCTTGAATCAAACCTATTCCCTCAAACTTTGATCACCAAATAGAACCTTTTCATGAAATGCTGATGCATAGGAGTCAATTAGAATTGAAAGTTCAGTCTTTTTCTTGTCTAATCAGTGTTTTTAGGAGCTCAAATTGAGTGGATGAACCGAAATTCAGATGTATCACCATCATTAGATAGGATTTTTCTTTCAGTTTTCTTTCTTCCCTTTTCCCAACAGTTTGTAATGTAGAGTAGAGATCCTAATTGATACACCAAATGGAGGTAGCTCTTAGAATCTAAAGATTCAATCTGTCGATTAGGCCACTCACAACCTAGAATTGTTTCCATGTTTTAGCAGACTGTGAAGAACTGAAACTACTTTCACAAAGGTGCAAGTCTGATTGACAACAGCTTGGATGGAGAACCATTAGGTGTATTTTATTGTTAGACAATAAGTATCTAAACTTTTTAAGAGACGTTATAACTGAAAGTACATGTTTTTTAACAAAGGAGTACTTTGTTTCATATTCTTCCAAGCCTTGACTAAATAAAGCTATTCGCTGCTCCAAAGCCTCATGATTTTGTTGCATAAGAATCTCTAAACTGGTGTTCATGTTAGCATAAGTATACAAAATGAAATCTTTTGTGAAATCTGGATTTTTAAGTGTAGGAGCACTAGCTATGGCCTTAATATCTTCAAAACTTTTAATTCCTTCTTTGGACCAACTAAAGCTCTGATTCTTCTTTAGCATGGTTGTAAGTGGCTTAGCTAAAATGGCAAAATCTGAAATATAGCTCCTTATGAAGTTGATTTTCCCAAAGCAACTTTGCATAGTTTTTTTGTGCTTAAGCAAGGAAAGTGCAAGAATGGAGTCTACCCTTTGTAATGTCCCCTTCTCGAGCATGATCTTTCCAGTGACCGTTGGCCTATTCCTGAGACCCGTAGGCTACTCGAAAGGTAAAATGAGGGTTTCTTGTTTGAAGGATGCTCTTGCTTGAGGTTGGTTGATTCAATGGTGGATTCTTTCTGGGTTTTCAGAGAGCTTCGCAGTGATATGTTCCTTTTGGTATTCTGAGCATCTTCAAGAATTTACTATTTTTAGTAAATTTTATTTATGGCAGTGGTCCTATTGATTTCGGCACGGTTGGCTTTCCATGTCAGTTTGATCCATCGGCTTACTCAATTTTCGGCTTTGGGGCACAAATGGAGAGATAAGTCGAATTATTTTAATTAAGTCATGTTTTAATGTTATATTTTAACATTGACTTTCCCCTTGGCCTAGCTACTTCACTTTAAGTTGTTTTTAAAAGATGTCCTTTATGGGGTGGGCGCCCCATTGAAAGAATTAATTATAATTCTTATTGAATAATTAATATAAGCTTAAGTTGGACGCCACCTATTGGAGGATAGGGTTTCTAGAGGGGTCAAATGGAAATTATAAAAGGAAGCCATTGGTCCTCACTTGTATCATCTTGAACTACAGGAATGTTATGCTGCCGGATTGGCCTGGGATTGCTTCGAGGAATGAAAGCCTCCTAGCTTGGCATTGTTTCTCGCTTGAAAGATAGCGACTAATGGTGAGATAGTGTAGTTGATTGTTTTGTATGCAGGATTTGTGCATGGTATTCAGTGTGTTTTTAAATCAGTTTATGAGAAATTCAGGGTTTTCTTATTCAGTACAGCAGGTTGTGTTTTGTTCACAAATAAAAAAATACTAAAAATTTCATTGTGGGTATTGGCTAATCTTCTTTGTTGGTAATGGGCGCCCCTATTCTGTAATTTGTGGAATTTTTGATGACTGTTGTGATTTTTAAAAACAAATGCCCCCTTGCTGAACTGTACTTGTTATGTGGACATTGGGATCCGTGCAAAAATTGTATAGAAACTTTGGGGTCTGTCTGTGTTTCAATCTTGGGCGCCTTGATCATTAGGGTCTTTTGTGCTTCGTTTCATGTCTTTTAGATGACTTGTGTGAGAGATATGTCCATTTTAGTGTGATTTCAGGGGGTTGGGTTGACATTTAAAAGTGCAGTATTGGACAGACCAGAATCTTGAATCAGTCTTTTGAAGAGAAGAAATCGGTTTCGGCATTTCCATTCAAGCAAGAAAAATGCTCTGTTACAATGCTCTTTGAATGGTTCTAATGCTATGCTCTTGGCAGGTTAATTCTCTATCATATTGTAAGTTGGCAGTACAACTGACAGCAGATTTTAAGTTTGTTTAATCGTGATTTATAATGCTGATCATCTAGTCTGAAACTGCATTGTAATACTTTACATCTCCGTCATATGGTAGCTTCCATATCCTTCCAGGTTGGAAAGCACATTCTTGATGTTGAGTATTTTAGCATTCTTGCTTATTTCCTCTCAAAGCATTTTAATAAGTAGCGCCCCGCCATATGGTCGCCTCAACTCCATACTGGATTGGGTAGCACATACTTGGTGTTGAGTTTCTTTAAGTATTGTAATTTTTATTACTCCACCATATGGTCGCCTCAACTCCATATCAGATTGGGTAGCACATACTTGGTGTTGAGTTCTCTTTCAACACTTGTAGTAGTAGAAGACCCTCTGACCATATGCTCGCCATCATCGGTGCCATTCTTGGTTAGAGTTCATTTTAGTTCTATTTCTGCATTCGGATCCTCTGACCAATGCTCACACCTTGGCCTCTTCGGAATCTTGGTGTAGATTCTGGTTAGAGTTACTTCAGCATCGTTTGGGTTATAGACTAACTCTAACTATTGTGTATTGCAATTGGAAATTATAAAAAATAAAAAGAAAAATTGGTTCGGATTATTTCACTCTTTCGAAATCTATGCTTAAACCATGCTTTGAAACATGTCCAAGAAGCTTACTTTCATGAACTGAGACGACACATTTTTTGGGGTTTACAGATACCCCAAATTGCCTACACCTTTCGAACACTTGCTTGAGATGAACCATGTGATCTTCTGTACTCTTTGAAAACACTGTTATATCATCCAAATAAACAAGTACAAACTTGTTAAGAAAGCCTTGGAATGCCATAACTATGGCTCTCTGAAAGGTTGCTCCAGCATTAGATAAACCGAATGGCATCTTTCTATATGCAAATGTCTCCCACTTGGTTGTGATGGCTGTTTTAAATTGGTCCTCTTCTTTGACCAAAATCTGATTGTAGCCACTATATCCATCCAACAAAAGAAACCTCTCTGAACCTACAACAAGCTGTAAAATTTATTGCATTGATGGCAATGGATAGTGATCTTTAAGTGAAGCCCTGTTCAAATCATGGAAGTCAACACTCAATCTAATCTCACCGTTCTTTTTCTGTACCGGAACAAGATTTGTCACCCAAGTTGAATGCTTGATTGAAAATATAATAGCTGACCCTATGAGCTTGTGAAGCTCAGCGCTCATCAAAGGCTCAAGCTTAGGTTTAATGGGCCTTTGTCTTTGTCTTCCTAATTTAGTTTCAGTGTTTAACTCAATGGTGTGTTGAGCTAAACTTGGATCAAATCCATTGAGATCACCATATTTCCATTTAAAAACATTAGCAAAACTTGTGCATAACTCAATGAAAACTTCTTTTTGTGGAGTGCATACTTTTCTCAACTTCAAAATCTTATCAGCTGCAATCTCTATATTGGCATAGTGCTCTTCTTTTATTGACAAAGATGACTTTTGCTTCCTTAACTCATCATCACCACTGAAAATGTTCTCAAGTGTGACCAATCCCTTGGGCAACTTATTTGTTTTTAGTTGCACAATTTGATCACCATACTACTGTAGGTGCTTTGATTGGTTTCTTGAAGAAAACTCGGGCTCCTCTTGCAAGAATCTCACAATTTGATCGTCATCTTCGAAAACTTGCCAATTATCATGATTATCTGAAACGGAAGGCCTTACAACCACCTTTATATGTAAATAATTTTTTTCATTTTTTATATCAACTGGGATACTAAATTGTGACCCAATGGCAACCAACCTATCTGCGTGTTTGTTTTTGCCTCTTGGTATTGCCTGAATGTTAAAAGTTTGAAAATCTTCAAGTCCCATATTCTATGCTTGTAAGATTTAAGCTACAAATTTTTACATGCATTCAAATCTTTTACTTGGTGGACTACAAGCTCACTATCACCAAACATTCACAAAGAATTGACTTTCATTTTCCTAGCCCACTGCAAACCATGAACTAGAGTCTCATACTCTGCAACATTGTTTGAACAACCAAACTGAAACTTAATAGAAGAGAAATACCTTTGCTTTGTTGGAAAAACCAACATCATTTCAATCCTGGTACCATGTTTATTCCTTGATCCATCAAAATACAATTGCCACAAACCTTCACTAAATTCATCATCCTTAACCATGGTTGGAATTGGTACATCGTTCTCATGAAAGCAATACACACCAAGTCTTTCTTCAATCAACTTATAAGGATCATGCTCATGCAAAGTAGAAGCCCGCTCATCAAGAAACAAATCTAGAACTTCATCCAAAGGTGATCCATTTTCTACTTCACTAGTTTCTAGCACATCATCCGAGATGATACAGTTAGTGTTTACAACACTTGGCATATATGGCTCCATATGAAAACGTGCAATAAGTTCAGAATGAATCGTTACCTTGGTACCATACTTGGTTCTAAACAACAAATAAGTCCAATCAGCTGACAAATATCCCCTAATATTTGAGGTGAAGTCCCTTAAAAGGCACATAGCAAAGTAAGGAGACAAGTCTACCACAACAACATCCTGCTGAATAGTAATATTGGGACAAGCATATAATGTCAATTTCAGATTTTTGATGATGCCTCCCATCTTTGTTGGTGACCCATCCAATTGCAATACCCCTTTAATGTTTAGCTCATAAACAAAGCCGAGCTTGTCTACAATCTGTTTAGGCATGACTATACTACTAGCTCCACTATCCACCATACAGTTATGAACCAAAGTATCACCTACTATCAAAGAAAGGTAGAAAGGAGTTTTATTCATTTTTACTTCAGTTCTGTTCACCTTTGCTATCTTATGTACTTGTTGTACTTGTTTAGTTGGTTGATCCAAATTAGTTGACAACTCCTTGTCAACCGATTTTGAAAACAATTTGAGAGCTGAAAGCTCTTAGATGAGCATATATTTTTGCCCTGGAATGGAAAGAGAATCCCACATGCTAATGATGATATTAGACTTCTTCATCTGATCCACTATACTGAACTGAGATCCACCAACCTTAGGTTGCACTTTTTAAAGAATTAGCTGCTCACGAACTAGGGGTATTCGATAAATTTTACTAACCTCTATATTCTGATTTTTCTGAGTTGTAGGGGCAGCAGGTTGTTTTTTTCGTACTCCTAAAAACAAGATTAGGATTATTTGAAGCATTTGTCACCTTTGAGCCTCATCAATGACTCTCCTTTTAACTCTAGTTACAACTGCAACTTGACCACTTTTATAGTTAGTTTCAACACCTTGAGTAAAAGCAACATGATCATCCACTTGCCAATTTACATTAATGGCATTAGGCTGCCCTTGAACTTGTCAAGTTTCTCTTTGTGATGCCAAACTTGTATCTTGGTAATGACCTCCTTGAAAAGAAAACTCTTCTTGTGTCATTTGTGGCATAATGATGTTTTGTGATACCAAGGCTTGGTTTTAAGCATCATTGAGATTTGAGGACTACCAATCTGAATCCTGTATCAAGTTGTTTTGAGGTGGGGTGGGAACAATGGCCTTTGAAGTGGAGGGAGCATTAAGATCAAGGGCAGCATATGGCTTAGCTGGAGTTATGGCTCTTTGTGTTTGATAAAGTGGTCTATTCTCTCTGAAACCTTGATAAGGAGGCCTTTGATCTTTGAAGAGTTGATAGGTGGTCTAATTTTGTTGTAGATAGGGCCTATTAGATTGATATTGTTGTCTCTTGAGTTGCACTATTTCATTCCCAAATGATTGTAACAAGCTTTTCAACTCTCCTATGTCACTAGCTTGACTAGTAGGGGCTGCAATTTGAGCTTGAGGTGATGGAATAGGAGCTAAAGATGGAATTTGAGGAATTTGAAGAACTTGAGGGGTTGGTATAGAATTCAATTCCAGGAATATAGGCATTGGAGGTCTTGGAGAAAGCTTACCAGCTTGTATCAAATTGTTCTCTGCCCTACTAGCAACCTCGTAAGCATCTGGCAAAGTAGTACCACCCATTGATTGTATCATCACACTATTGTCAAAGTTAAGGGCTTTTAAATAATACAAAAATGCATATTCAGGAGATGGTCTAATCAACACAGGTATCCTAGTCCATGTCTTTTGGAATCTGAAATTAAAATCGGACATGAACTCATGAGGAGCTCTGTTTATGGCACTTAATTGCTCAACTAAAGATAGGTGATCAGATTTGTCCTCAAATTGCTTGACTAAGGCTGCTCCCAATTCATCCCAGTTACAAATGGAGTTTAGTGGGAGGTTTTTATACCACTGCAACACTTTTCCTTTAAAAGAGATAGCAAGCAATCTAATAGCAACATTATCCTGAACAACATTATGGACTGAACAGAGATTAGCTACATCTTGGATATGCTCAATAAGGGTTGTTTGGTTTTCTCCTAAGAAGAATGGGATGCTCTTGAGGGCAGATACAGGAATATCGTCAAATTGGGCTAGATTCAGTGGGCTACCTCTATTTAATGGAACAAACACCTAGTTTATGATGGCCATTTGGTTAATGGGGATTGTAGTGCCTAGAACAATAGGATAACCAGGAGACAAATATTTCTTTTGAGGATATGGATTTGCCCTCCTAAACCTTGATCTCTTATATGATATAGATTCAAAAGGAATACATTTACTAGCTAACCTTGTGGTAACCTTTGGCATGAAAGGATTCTCTGAATGTTACTATGAAGCTTGCAACCTGAAGAATCTTTAGCTTGTGATGAAGATGAATATTCTTGTTTGTTGCTACTGCTTCTCTCAGCTTCAAACTTCTTCAAATATGCAAAGAATTTCTTTGAAGTCCCATCGGGCGTGCCAAAAATTGTTGTCAACCAAACTTGCACCCTTGTGAAGGTAGTTTCAGGGCTTCATAGTCTACTGAAACATGAAAACAATCATAGGTTGTGGATGGCCTAATCGGCGGATTGAATCTCTAGATTCTAAAAGCTAGCTCTCTTTGATGTATCAATTAGGATCTCTATTCTATACTACAAACTGCCGAGAAAAAGGTAAGAAAGAAAATTGAAAGGAAATTTTATCTAATGATGGTGATACACCTGTATTTTGGTTCATCCACTCAATTTGAGCTTCTAAAAACACTGATTAGACAAGAAAAATATTTAACTTTCAACTCCAATTGACTCCTATGCGTCAGTATTTCATGAAAAGATTTTTATCTGATGATCAAAGCTTGAGGAAAATGATAGAATAAGCCTGATCAAGACACTAACCAACCACTTATATCCACTGTAAACTCAGCCAAAACACATCAAACACAGAACATGACTTGCATAATTTGATCGACTACACTACTAGGTAAGAATTAGGACTTGACAAGGAAGAAAATTCTATCACATATGCAAATCATTGACATAAATGCACTATACCAACACCCTGAAATCTGAAAGCAGTCCTATTTATCTAAAAAAGATTACAAAACTCCAATTTTGGCAAAGTCTGGTCTTGTCAAAAGAGGAATCTTTAAAATGGCTGAAAAAACCAACTTATATAGAAAAAACATACAAAAGTCAAGAGATTGGTGCTGAAAATAGAAGAGGAGATCAACTCCCACATCGCCCCAAGTCCAACTCTAGCTATGCCAAGATAACCAAGCCTTCAAATAATATCTTTTGTCTTATGCCTCGCATGAAAAGCTCTTTGGCACTGAAAATGATGGTGAGCCCATTTCATAATCCTTATTTAGAATAAAGATTATTTTCTTCAAACGTGCATGGATCTTTGGTAATTCAATTCTCTTCATGCATGATGTTACGCTAATCTTCAAAGAGAAAACTCCACTTGAAGCTGAGTTGGAAGTGTTTGAAAAGGCTTTGATTAACAAGAGTGCATGCATGAAATTCTATGTTAAGCTCTCCTTGAATAGCCATCCAACATTAAACTCTTCGAGCCCTTCATGCATTCGAGTCTCCCTTTTGGAACTGAGAGAGCCATGCTTGAAGGCAGTTGCATGTCTTTTTCAAGTCTGAATAATTTGATTATTGCATTAAAAACTCGGCGTGCTCCTTACTGTTGTTTAATCTTGCTTGGGCCACTTTGCATGCTCTGAATGTGAGCTGTAGATTGCGTCATCAGAGTCAAAAGGGAAAGTCCTCGTCTTCTATTGATTGGTTGTTGAAATCCCACTAGTTGAATGCATTTATGCCACTTGTTCCCAACTAATTGGTCCTTCAGATTTGCACTGGGTAACTTTATATTTCATTTACCCTTCTCTGTTTTGGCCAATTACCAACTTGTATCAAATTGTTCTCTGCCCTAATAGAAACCTCGAAGCATCTGGCAAAGTAGTACCACCCATTGACTATATCATCACACTAATGTCAAAGTTAAGGGCTTTTAAATAATATAGAAATGCATATTCAGGAGATGGTCTAATCAACACAGGTATCCTAGTCCATGTCTTTTGGAATCTGAGGTTAAAATCGAATATGAACTCATGAGGAGCTCTGTTTATGGTAGTTAATTGCTCAACTAAAGATAGGTGATCAGATTTGTCCTCAAATTGCTTGATTAAGGCTGCACCCAATTCATCCCAGGTATAAATGGAGTTTAGTGGGAGGTTTTTATACCACTGCAACGCTTTTTCTTTAAAGGAAGCAGCAAGCAATCTAATAGCAACATTACTCTGAACAGAGATTAGCTACATCTTGGATATGTTAAATAGGGGTTGTTTGGTTTTCTCCTGAGAAGAATGGGATGCTCTTGAGGGCAGATACAAGAATATTGTCAAACTAGGCTAAATTCAGTGGGCTACCTCTATTGAATGGAACAAACACTTGGTTTATGATGGCCATTTGGATAGTGGGGATTGTAGTGCCTAGAACAATAGGATAACCAGGGGACAAATATTTCTTTTGAAGATATGGATTTGCCCCCCTAAACCTTGATCTCTTAAATGATATAAATTCAAAAGGAATACCTTTACTAGCTAACCTTGTGGTAACCTTTGGCATGAAAGGATTGCCTGAATGGTGCTATGAAGCTTACAACCTAAAGAATCTTTCGTTTGTGATGAAGATGAATATTCTTGTCTGTTGCAACTGCTTCTCCTCAGCTTCAAACTTCTTCAGATATGCAAAGAATTTCTTCGAGGTCCCATCAAGCGTGCCAAAAACTGTTGTCAACCAAACTCGCACCCTTGTGAAGGTAGTTTCAGGCCTTCATAGTCTACTGAAACGTGAAAACAATTCTAAGCTGTGGGTGGCCTAATCGATGGATTGAATCTCTAGATTCTAAGGGCTAGCTCTTTTTGGTGTATCAATATTTGGTGTATCAATTAGGATCTCTACTCTATGCTACAAACTGTCGAGAAAAATGTAAGAAAGAAAATTGAAAGGAAATCCTCTCTAATGATGGTGATACACTTGTATTTTGGTTCATCCACTTAATTTGAGCTTCTAAAAACACTGATTAGACAAGAAAAAGATTGAACTGTCAACTCCAATTAACTCTTATGCATCAATATTTCATGAAAAGGTTTTTATCTGATGATCAAAACTTGAGGGAAATGATGGAATAGCCCTGATTCAAGGCATTAACCAACCACTTATATCCACTGTGAACTCAGCCAAAAAACATCAAACACAAAACATGACCTGCATAATTTGATCAACTATACTACTAGGTAAGAATCAGGACTTGACAAGGAAGAAAATTCTATCACATATGCAAATCACTGACATAAATACACTATACTAGCACCCTGAAATCTGAAAGCAGTCTTATTTATCTGAAAAAGGTTACAAAACTCCAATTTTGGTAGAGTTTGATCTTGTCAAAAGAGGGATATTTAATATGGTTGAAAAAACCAACTTATATAGAAAAAGAATACAAAAGTCAAGAGATTGGTACTGAAAATAGAAGAGGAGATCAACTCCCACATCACCCCAAGTCCAACTCTAGCTATGCCAAGATAACCAAGCCTTCAAATAATATATTTTGTCTTATGCCTTGCATGAAAAGCTCTTTGACATTGAAAATGACGGTGAGCCCATTTCATAATCCTTATTTAGAATAAAGATTATATTCTTCAAACGTGCATGGATCTTTGGTAATTCAATTCTCTTCATGCATGATGCTACGCAATCTTCAACGAGAAAACTCCACTTGAAGTTGAGTTGGAAGTGTTTGAAAAGGCTTTGATTAACAAGAGTGCATGCATGAAATTCTATGTTAAGCTCTCCTTGAACAGTCGTCCAACGTTAAACTCTTCGAGCCCTTCATGCATTCAAGTCTCCCTTTTGGAACTGAGAGAGTTGTGTTTGAAGGCAGCTGCATGTCTTTTTCAAGTCTGAATAATTTGATTATTGCATTAAAAACTCGGCGTGCTCCTTACTGCAATGTAATATTGCTTGGGCCACTTTGCATG
This sequence comes from Torreya grandis, assembly GCA_037957365.1. NCBI lineage: Eukaryota > Viridiplantae > Streptophyta > Pinopsida > Cupressales > Taxaceae > Torreya > Torreya grandis. The sequence continues at coordinate 5,565,945 of JARHVA010000188.1, forward strand.
CTTTGAATGTGAGTTGTAGATCGCGTCATCAGAGTCAAAAGGGGAAGTCCTCGTTGTCTTCTCTTGATTGGCTATTGAAATCCCACTAGTTGAATGCGCTTATGCCACTTGTCCCTGACTAATTGGCCCTTCAGATTTGCACTGGGTAACTTTATATTTCCTTTACCTTTCTCTGTTTTGGCCAATTATTGTGGGTTTTTTGTTCGGGCTCTTTGTAAAGTCCTCTTAGCTTTTCTTTCTTTCGGCCTTTTCTTCAGAGAAAATGTCCGTGGCTTCACTCTTGGACTTTTCTTTCTTTCGGGCAATTTGCCAGAAAGAATTGTTTCTTTCTTTCCTTCAAACTTTCCCTTTGGACAATTTGTCCGAAGCTTTTCTCTTTATGCACTTTTCCTTCGGACAATTTGTCCGAAGGAATTCATATAAATGCCTTTTCGGCTTTATGAAAATTTCCTTCGGGCTTTTTTGACAAGGACCTTTTCTTGCGGATTTTTTGTCTCTTTCACCTTGAACAATTCCTTCGGACAAAAAGTCCGAAGGAAATTAGGTCTTCGGGTTTTTTTTGCAATGGACAATTCCTTCGGACTTTTGGGAAAGCCCAATTCCTTCGGATTTGTTGAAGACGACCCTTTCAGAAAAATTGCAAAGACCAATTCCTGACACTTAGACAAAAGACATGGTTATGCAAGTTTCGAATGATAAGGGTTGCAATTTAACTTGTAGGGTCAAAATTGTCAACAGTAGTTTTTATGATATTTGAGGGTTTCTTGAAGGGTCTCAGATTTAAAAAAAATATTCGTATTATCTCTTGGCATTGGCGATTCCATTTGGAGAGGTGGGAAACTATTATGGGTATAGGATAACAGTTAATTATATTTTGATTCAAATCTATTATTTTTCCAAAGAAGGTAAGCTGATCTACAAGAGTTTGGAGACATTTTTGTTGGATAAATTCAGTAATATTATTTTAGAATTTATTTCTATCTTTTTCTTGAGGAAGAACGATTTTGGTGAGGGTTTGATCTAGTGTTGTGGAGCTGGAAATTAGCCTTGCAAAGGGTGGTCATCATTGAGGGTTTTTGGCCTCTTGTGAAGAAGGATCTTGAATTAATTCTCAGAACTGAACCTACTGTACCTGCGCTTCTATAATCAGAAATTTGTGACCTGTTTCCAGCAAGTTACATCCACCATATTGCCCACAAAAAGATACACAAGTCAGCTATTCATTTGATTAAGTATTATTGCATATCTGGAGCTATTGGGTAAGGGTTTGGGCAAGATCTCTTGGCTGTGTTTTCTGAGTTTTTGGGGCAGCAACCAGCTAATCTCATTTGTGTGGCTTAAGAGCTTATTTGGGGCTCTTACACCCTCAAAAGAAGTGTTTAAGCCACACCTTGTAGCCAATTTCTTGTCAACAAAATTACGTGTAGCCCCACTATCTATGAGTATGGTGACTTTTCTACCTTGCAAAACTCCTCTAACCTTAAAGGATGGCGGTTAGGAATTCCGGTTATTGTTGCTAAGGTGCCCACCATGCCTTCTTCAATATTTGTAGCTTGCTCTATTGTTTTAAGAGCTGTTTTAGTTTTTTCCATACTGTAGTCCTTTGTTTGCAGCCTTTCCAGGGGTCCTCCTTTGGCTGGAAACTCATTTTTTGATGTGGGAAGGTCTTTGAATTCATTTGCAGCCTCTTTGGATGCCTTTCTCCTTGCTGGAAACCCCCCTTTTTCTGCACATTGGGGTCTGATTTTGCCAAATTCTGAGTTGTCTCCCTAGGCTGCCTTGCCCTCCTTCGTTCCTCATGCTCCATACAAGGTAAGGTGTTGTTATTTTGCCTTTGGAAGGGCAGATTTTGCACAATAGGGGCTGCAAACTCACAATCTTGGGCTCTTTTAATGGCCATTTGTAAAGAAAGAAGGTTAAAAGCCTTAACCAATCCCTTAAGGGATTGAGATAACCCTTCAGTGAACCAAGTTGTGAGCCTATTCTCTGAAACATCCTTCACCAAGGTGGATATCCTCTGAAATTCTGCAATGTAATTTTCTAAAGAGTGCCCTTGTTGCAAATGGGCCAAATCTCGGATATGCAAATCCAAATCTGCCTTCTCAAACCTATCAATGATTTTTTTCCGAAACTCCTCATAGGTCTCAATGGTGTTGTGCCCTAGGGTTATCAACCCTTAATGCCACCATTCATGGGAAGCTCCCTCTAAGTGTAAAATGATTAATGACAAGGCATAATTTTCTCTCAGATGATGCAATGAAATAAGCCCCAAAACCCTACAAACCAGCTCCACAACCAAGTCGCCCTAGCTGGAAACAGTCAATTCCAGCAACAAATTTCACGCAGCCCTCCAATGAGGGGTCTTCAACCTATCCAAGCAGCTCCCAAGACTCCCAACCCTAGTCGCCCCTCTCCAAATGCAATATTTTTGTCTTTTCTGAATATTATGCTCAAATGCAACCTCAAAATGAAACTGCCCTAGATGAGAAATGAGGGTTTGCGTCCCCACTCCTCCTTGCTTGAAGGTTTTCGTCTTCAAAGCAATGGCTCAAGTGTTTTCATGCTTAATGATCAATACTTTGAATATCAAAAACATAGCATGCCTCCAAATGAAGCCTTCCTTTCTTTTTATACGCTTCTCCCACAGAGCACGCCCAATTGGGAGGGAAACACATATTCAAATCATAAGGAAGATTGCTTTTAAAACGCTTATGACCCTTAAAGGGCCCCATTTAAGAGATTCTTATAACATAAAGTACCTTTTACATATATTCATTCAAAATCACTTATTTCCCTTTCCCTTCTTTATTTTCCCTTAGCCCCCAGGAAATGGTTAAGGCTAAGGGTCTTCAATGATGTCCCTAACAAAAGAGGGACATGATAGAAGGGTAGAGTATTGAAAGCTCTGTGAGCTGTAAAATAAATCTTGTAACATTGTAATAGACATAAAAATTTGTAAAAGACGCTTAAAGGAGACGTCAAGGAAAATGGAATTTAATGCAAGGACGTTTCTTCTCTGCAAGAACTTTGATTGTGTGTGGTGTGGTATTGAGTTGATTTTTGACTTTATTAATGGTGTACTTTGTCTTTCATCTGTTGTTTTATCACCGTTGGTGCATCTAGACTAACATTGTTTGCATGAATAGTTTCAAAATGCTGGTGATTTGTTTAATTTAAGTTTCTATTTGGATGCGAGTTATACAGAAAATGGAGTTTAATGAATCACCTTCGGTATTGCACTGTTTGCTTTATATTTGGATTAAAATCACTTATTTTGTGAGCAGCTTATGTCGGGGAAATCAATATTCTTTCAGATTGAAACATCCGTCATCTACTAACTTGGCTCCACAAAAGAATCAAGAAGAAATAAAATTTATGTTTTTTTCCCTTTACTTCCAACACTAACAACTTGACTAAATTTTCTTTACTTAGATTTGGTTTCTTTATGTTTTTAAAAAAATTCGCGCCTTATACAGGTGTAGGTAACCTGTACAATGTGTAGATATTGTAAATTAGACGAAAAAAGGAGAGTTTTTTAACCCCTAACCGTGTCTGTGCCAAAACGCAGGACAGTAGGTTCAATCTTATCCACTACTTCATTGTTCTTTTCTAACAATTTGAGTTCTTTCTTGGAAGCTTCTCAAAATCTGTCCCATGTTTGAAAATGATATGTATATAGATTCTTGTATTTATCATTGGATGTCTCTTGAGGTTGCAAGAGAAGCTCTTAATCAATATACCTTGTTCTCTTGGGCGTTGCTATCCACATTATCCTGCAGGCATTGGAGTGTCACATGGGGTCTTTGTTACCTCTCCCTCTAAATGTTCGAAGCTTTTGCTTGTTGAATCTTGGTTTTGCCATTGCTGGTACAGTGTGATTCCATCTTACACCAACCTCTTCCTTCCCACCAACAATAAAGCCAACGCCCAATCTCTTAGATCCGCTCCCAGTGACTATTTGTATAAGGTGGGTGAAGGCTCAATATGATGACCTCACAAAGACATTTTATTGCCATGTCACATGTTATAAAGGTCATCATTTTGTGTCTTATTTGTTTCATACTTACAGAAAATTTTCTGCAAGAAACATAATCCTAGGCCCCTGATCAATGAATTTTTGACATGAAGAGACTATGCCATACATATGCACATGCCAAAGACATCAAGATGCAATGTGGCTTATCATATTTGCTCGTAATTACTCATGTAACCCAACAATTTTCAAACTCGTTTTATTTCAATTGTGCCGGTGATCCCAATGAAATCTTAGGTAGGGGCCTTCTATGTCCCTACCTCAGGTAAGCAGCTTCAACTACTTCCAAATTGCACTTGTGCAAAACAAAATTTACTAGACATATAATTGAAAGGCAATGTCGGATTCCTAAACTTCAATGTTGTTTCTTCACCAGGTTCACATCCAATGATACCTCTGAAACAATTAAGATGAAAAAAGATGAATGCTATCTGGCAATGAAATTGAAATACATCCCACAAACATATTCGTATGCTAACATTGACAGTTTTCTCTCTTTAATTGGCATGGTTAGGCTCATTATGGTATGTCTGTAGCCATTCGCAATGTAAATCATATGAGATGGATTCTAAAATCAAACTTTTGAGTTTTCATTAGCTCAATAATTCTATATTATGATAATTGAAGGAAAACAATTCATGCGAATGAACAATAAGCAAAATTCATACTCACATTAAATGACAACAATAGTTATTTTTTAGTTTCATTTTGATTTCTGGAGCTATGACATTTCTCTTTGATGGGCACCGTGTAACTTAGCTAAAGCTGGATGCATTCCATGAATTTTGTATGTTTACTGCAGCAGAACCAAACAATTTCATCGTTTCCTTTAAATGAGCATTGAGTGACAAATATTAACTTTAATCTTAGTGTTAATTAGTTTCATAATCTTAATTTTTTTGAATTTCCTGAACCATTTTCTGTTTCCAATGTCCAGTACTCAGAGGAAGAGCTGGAAAAAGAGGTGGAAAATACGGTAGAAGAATTCAAAAGCTATAAGCATGAGTTTGACAGAGATCGTATCAGAGAACAGGTAATACCAAGCAATCGCTAACAATTTTCTTCTCCAACTTCTTTGCACCTGCGTAAGTCTTGATCAGATTTTTCCTTTCTTCATTTTAGTGCAGGCAGCGGAATTCATTGAGGGAGAAAAAGTTTTGGAATGGTTAATGAAACACGCAGATATCACATATGTGACAAAAGACACGTGAGAATTTGGAGCTTCAATCCTCCTGCCATGGTTAGGTCAATTCGACTGGTGAAACGGTTTTATTATTGATCTGTATATTGTAAATTCAAAATATTGGTAATCTAAAACAAATCAACTTGCTTTAGAAGATGGTTGTGTATTAGTGAGAAGTGCAACGGGCTATTCTCCAGACCCCATTCCTTCCTAAATTACAATATGTTTCATCAGAGCTTTATTTTAAACTACTCATATGTTTTTTGGATCTATGAAAATAAAGCTAGAAATAGAATGAATAAAATGTCTGTTGCAACGTCCAAAGATCCATGTTTTGCAAATTTTGTCATTGCTTAGTTGAACGCTACTTTTGGTTTGCTATCTACAGCAAGAATCCCATTAATTGTTCATTGCTGAATACTTCTGGCATTTCACTATCTTCTCTATCTTATGCTTTATAGGAGAGTTCACTTCATTGGTGAACATATTTTGTCTTTGGTGTGAAATTATGACCAAATACGTTCTAGGCTTCAACAACTCATTGATATGAAGCGCAATTTGTTTTTTCAGACACCATAGAATCAAACAATTGTGACCTAAATGCGCAGCAACCCTTTGACATTGTGTGTCTTCATTTTTTCATAGATTGTTGAATTTATTTCTCTTAATTTTTGTTGAATTGATTTCTCTTAATTTTCTTGATATGGATAGATTGAAGATTGACTTAGTGGGAATTTATAGAATGACATTCTTTTCTCTCTCTCTCGCATGCACCTTCAAAATGATTGATGATAATTGATAAGGTAGAGATAACATTGTAGAGTGTGGTGGTGGAGAATAGAAATATAAATTTGATTTAAAAAAACAATTTCAATATTATATATTATCAACATTCAATTAACATTTAGCCCTATTGCAACAGTAAATCCTTGGTATCCTAACACAACACAACAAACATATATGCCTATTACAACCTTAAATCATTGGCATCATAACATAGAACACATACCTATTACAACCCTAAATCCTTGGCATGTTGTAACACACAAGACATAAACATAAAGTTGATGGAATGCTTTGCGCAAAATCTATTATGCTAGCTAGTAACTTTAATGGACTTCATGGGATCTCTAGAGAATTTTTGAGAAGAAAAATGAAATTCAAAGTAGGGCGAGGGAATATAAGTTGTAACATTGAAAGATACATTTTGAAAATGTATTGCATGTGTATATTTATTAAGTGCCAACTAAGGGAACTTTCCTTGCAAAGGTGATGACCACCCTAGTCCACTAGCAATAGGGGGACTCATCAATAGGGTACGAAAATGCCGTTGAGGAGAGCCACTGCACTGGATAGGAACAGGGTCTTCCTCGTTATCTAAAACCACAATCTCGTGGGGGCAATTGACGGTGAGGAGAGTCAAGAGGGACCCAACTCGCAGCACATGGGGCACTCCCCTAGTGATCCAAAAGACTTTGGAGGTGTTCCACTCCCAAGCACACTTTCTCCGCTTGCACTTGAATCTAAAGCATTATATTAGAAAAAATATTAACTCTGCTAGAATTAGGGAAATGGTCTTCAAGAGTTGTATGAGAAAAAATAACATAATTCTTGTTTTTCTATAACTGAAAGAGAATCTAAGCTCGAAAAATATGCCAAACTTGTATAAGTTTTGTAGGAATCATGACCAATTCCCCTAAAAGCATAATATTTTAGGTGAACATTTTTGGATGGAATGTTTTGAAAAGGGTGTGAATCCAAAGCCATGTCAATTGTGCATGCTTTTAGAACCAAAGTTCATGTTTGAGAGTTTTTAGGTAGTTACAAACCAAGAAAACAGGATGGACCAATCACATGTGGACTAATCGAGTGTTAATTGGAAGCCCATGGCGTAGTATGCAACAAAGGAAATGCGTTTGCTTGGGCTCAATGATGGAAGCCCACACATGATCAAATCTTCTTCTCCAAACTTGTTTAGTGAAATTGACTCTCCACTTGGCATTGAGAACATCAACTTGAAGGGGTTGAGGGGAAAGAAGTTGATAATGTAATTGGGGTTGGTCCTTGAGGAATGGTGTCTCAACAAGCATTTCCAATCAACACACTACTTAGAAGGAGATTGAACTCCAATTTTGTGAAGATGCACATCAAGTATAGAGTTTTGAATTTCTCAGATGGATTCTTGGTCACTAGCTTGTAAATTAAATTGCACCCTGAGAGCTTGCCAAGGAATCTAGTCCCTAGTTTGTTTACAAAAGAGGTCGGAAATGACTTTGATGCCTTTTCTAAAAACCCAAAGGCTCTTAATCCATGGCACAAGAGCAAATGACACTTCATAAAAAGTAAGCACAAGGAACCACCATAACGAGTAGTCCAAATTCAAAACCATCTTTGTCCTATCTTAAGTGTGTTTTGAGAAGTTCCCAAGCCTTCTAAATACTCTTAGCAACAAGACCTTGAGTGATTAAAAGACTTTGGAGATTTAAACCTTCCCAATATGAGGAATTTAAATATAACACTAGCAAATATGTCTTAGAGGCAAGCTGGTAGGTCTAAATGGCTATAAATGTTAAATATTTGTATTAGTGAGATGTATTAAAAACATTAAACATGTGATCATTTATCTAATAACAATGTCACTTATGTATATTTCAATTTCAGTTCATAGTTGATATTATAAAATCAGAATTTTTTGATTGTGTTGTAAATTTTCTTGTTATATACATTAACTACAGATTTATATGTAATTATAAGTCCATAAATTATACCTTAATGATGAGTGTTTACCTAACAAATGAATCAAAACATGTGTTTGTCAAACAAGGTAACTGCGCATGGTCAAATCAATCAGGGTTAACTTCATAGAGTAAATCATACAATATGGCATTCTAATAAGAATTTATCTGATTGAGGGTTTTGGGTGGTTGCATTCGAAGCCAAAATTATTGTCTTTATTGGAAGGAAAAAACTCCAAGGCACAAGATAAGGAGGTATTTTGAGTTTGATTGGCCAAATTCAAGAGACCCCTTAATAATTTCAACACATTGTTTAAGGAAAACATCCTACATGAAAAGAGGTACCCAATAGTAGATGCTTTTGTTTTTCATTTTTTTTTTTAAAATATCACTACATGCAAAAATAATGGTACTTGAGTGAGTCTAACATGGCATAAACAATTCCCTGTTGGCCTGCTTCACCTATCAAAATTTGTTACTTTTTACATATATTTTAAATAAAGATATTATAGGTCACGACAAGGGACCTTCTCATAAATTTTCATGATTTTTGGAAATTTTATATAATTTTGTTTTCTAAAAATATATCATTTAAGCATAAATTTTAATTATTAATAGGTCTCAAAAGTATTTTAAAATGTGGGAGAAAAGTTTTAGTAAAATTTAATTTTGGGATGTTAAGATTTAAACTCGTGACATTCAAATTTATTGATTATTTTAAATATAAATTTATAAAAGTAAAAATGAAAGGTTGAGTTGGGCTCGCCACTTTGACAATATACTCTAGTAAAAAATTCCTTACATGATTTTTTCCATCCAACTAGCTTCCACAAGTTTAATCTCAATGGAGTTTGCAATTTAAGTTAAAAGTAAAATAACTTTGGTATGTTTTAAAGCCCAAAATCTATGTTCCTTAGTCATATATTTGGTTATGAACTAGGTTTAGAAAGTGGCCTCTATGGTTATCTTGCACAAAAAAACTTCAATATATGGCCTCGTCAAATTTTAGTTGATTAATAGAAATTTCCTTGAGATGCCTAGTTATCGCAATAGTATCAACCATGTAGCATATAAATTATGATTATGGTCTACCACAATGCCCTTGCAGATACTACATTACACACATGATTAAGCCAATATGCCTCGTTAGATGCCAAACAACACCTACAATTAGTGAATACACAAAGAAATATAATTGTAAACACGTTCTTAAATCAATAAATGTTTGGCAATATTGATCCTTGACATTTTTACCTTGCTTGACCAACTCACCATTCTAATAACCATTTATCTATTTGAGTGCCTTCTAAGTCTTGCAATTTCTATGAACAACTTCTAGACTTCCCTAATTTGTTCATAAACATCCCTAATTAGTCAACACTTCATCGTCAGTTCAATTTCAAAATTCTTTGTCCAATCTAGACAAGTGCGCACTAGGCCAAGAGGTGCGCACTACGCACCTGTCCACTAGTGTAAACTTGTCTCCCGCGCTCCAACGACTAGTTTTTCAAAATGACATACTTCCTAATAACTCTCCCGCATGATCCATAAAATCAGTTATCAAAAACAATTCAAATATTCTCCTTTAAGAGCATACTCTCAAGCACTCTAGCAAAGGCACTTTCAAAAGCACTTATCTATTCAACAAAGAGTCCTATTGCAATTTTGTTGTAGTAATACAGTCATTAGATTTATATGATCTTCCCCATAGGGAAAACTATATCAACCTGAGGTCCACACGAACTATGTAGGAAGCACTCAGTTAACAAGGGGTTTTCTGAGAATATCTCAACCATATCCCACTTTCCCACTTTTTTTGCCTATCCATTTGATCTTGTTTGTTCCTTGCGCAAGCTAGGATTTCATCTCTTGTAGGTTATCTACTTGTCAAGTTAGAGATTGCATAGAACAAATTGACCTACAAACATAAGTGAACAATCTCAAACTTTCAAATTCAACGCACGGTCAACACAAAGTCTCATTAGAGGACAATGATGCATCGCAACCTTGTTTGGCTACCGCGTACTTGTCCTAGTATACAACAAAGCAAAGTTTCTAATTAACACTGTGTTTGCATGTCATGTTAAGCAGTTTTATACAGTCACAGTTAGCATAAGCATAATGTGGTTTGCATAAATCGGGTTTACAAGGACATCTCTCTAACCCTAACCCTAGTTTATATATTTAACAATTTACAACTTATGTAAATTTTGTATATCACTGTATTTTGTAGTAGGTTGCCTTATTTATTTCTCTTATATCAAATTTCAAGTTTATAATACTTTAAAGTTAATCTCCACACTGAATTAATTCTAAGGGTAAGCATTTTGTTGAACTCGCTTTAGAATAGAACATTGTTTGTGCTACTTGTTGATTTTTGGCATAGAGTTTAAGTTATATTATGTAAATTCCTAACACTAAAGGAATACAGTTCTCAACCTTGGATATTATCTGTAACATAATGATTCAATTTTTTTAACTTTGGAGTAATTAGACAATGGAAAAGTTTGTCTTGTCACCTCGAATAAATACCAACACAAAGGCTCCTTTTGACTTTGGGTTCAATTTTGTTGTTGCCCTTTCTAAAAATATTTTGCCTTTATTTTTCATTTATTTTTTCTTTCATTTTGCTTGTTTTAGAGAATGTATTCTAGTAGTTTATAATCTCCTATCTATTATTATTACGAGATATGTGATGTTCTATTTACAGACATTGTGGCATGAGGAGCTTCATTCAATACTCATAGCCATTGTATAAAGTTAGTCGCAGATTTATATATCCCCTTGTTTACACCAACTAGGAATGTATACCATCTATTTGATTATGAAGTGCACTAGCAAGCGGTTAGCTTTGCGACGTTACTCTCAGCTCACCCTCAAAATCGGGTTTAGTGGGCTATGGGAATAGTTTTAACTCTATATTTAGTGTTCTGAAATATTGAGCCAACACTTTCCAACGAACGAGCAAATGTATTTGAGAGCCTACACATCATTCAAAACCCTTCTACATCACCTTTTCATCCTTGATTGTTGCTTGCATTGTCTTCTTAAATTATAGATTGGCTTGTTTCATTTTTATATTCATCACAGGTATAGGATTTACATGCTCTTCTCATTTATTACATAGACTCATGTGGTTTCTTGTTGCTTCTAATGTTCATATGCACTATGTTATTCATTATGTCTTTTCATGGAGTCCCTAAAAAGCAATCAAGGAAGTTCCTTCTCATATTTCATCTTTTCTTCTTAATCTGAATACTCATTTTCCCTCATTGTGTCCACTAGTTGTACCCATTTTTTTTTCAAATCTTCAATAACTTATCCACACTATTTCTTTGGGCTTAAATATTTTCTAAAATGTAATTGTACTATGGGACAAAGAATAGGTAAGCACGCTCAAGGTATTGTTGGTCCTATTATGCATTTTCACAATAAACACACAACCGACCTTGGTTATATAGAAGAGTTCCCCTCTTGTGGAAAAAGTCATGATATGCCATCTCATAAGATAATATCCTTTGTTCTCTCCTCTTGTGCCATACAATCCAAGTTGTTGCCTAACTCCACTAGACGTCAAAGAGTTTGTGACCTACCCTTTATATCTCATTCTACTCTCCCCCATCCACCTATTGTAAATATTCCTTCACCTCCTAACCAACCTTCAGACCAAGCTTCCCAACCCAAAAAGTATGTTCTCAATGAGGAATTGTATAATACACTAGTGAATATTTCTCTTCTAGAATTATTGTAAAAGGCACTTGCTTATAAAGATAATCTCTATTCTATATTTGTAAGATACTATTGTTCTCGTAGACACGTCGTCAATTGCATTTGCTTTTATTATGAACCTAGTTAAGGATTTTGACAGTACTATTTATTTTGTGTCTACATCTACTATCAAGTTTCAAGGCAAGCCTACTTACAAGGTCAACCCCAATGAAGTAAAAACTGAGGCTAAAGTTATAGTTAATGATATATCTCAACCACAACAAAAGCTCCAATCATAAGCTCCACCAAGGAGGAAATTTTCAAAGTTACATTCACCTCTTCATGTGTTATTAAAACAACTTGAATATAATCTCATTACACTTCATCCACCATTAGAGGTAGATCTATCTAGACCTCCATCTAGAATTTTTCATGGCGATGCATTTTGTGATTAACATAGATGTGTTAGACATTCAACAAATAGATGAATGAAGCTCAAGCATAAAATGCAAGATCTCATTGATGGCAATCTTATTGATGTTAGTACACCTATTGAAAAGGCTAAACCACAAGCAAATGACAATGCAAAGCTCAAAATGTATCAAGATCCCTTTACAAATCATGGGGCACAAGATAACAACCAAAATTCTCATGTACATAATGTATATAATGATCATCCTCCTCTATCTTCATATAGCCATCCACTTGATAGAATCATTTGTACAATTAAAACCAATGCTATTTAACATACATCTAGAGTTGTGAAGGCATTTGATGGCCACACACAAGATACTCTTGGACACATTATTTTTCCCTTTCAAGTGGGCCCTCTCATATTGCATACTTCTTTCTTAGTGTTACCAAGCACGTGTTTTTGATATGTTATTAGGAAGACCTTAGTTACAAAGAACTAGAGAAGGTCCTTCTATAGTTCACTAAGTCTAAAGTATATTCATGCTAATCAAGTGGTTAAAATTGCAAGCATTCAATATGAATATCCATTGCAACCTATGGTATCTCCTCTTGTTCCACGACAGTTGGTTGGTACAGTTATTGAACAAATTGGCAATGAGCTAGTTTACATCACGGTTCAAGATAATGATTCATATTCAAATAGACATTCTTCAAAATCAATTTTTACTTCTATACATGAGCATGAATAGTTTCCTCACCTATTGATGAGCATTATGATAGTTTAGTTGTTTCACCTATTGTTGAGCATAACATGATTACACATGAGCATGATCATTTGGCACAAGAAATCAAGTATCTACTTCTACACAGGTACATGTTTTTCAAAAGACTCATACACAAGTACATGTTGTGGCATCACCTCCTCTTATGCATGAGGATATAGGTATGGAAAGATATATAGATAATGATTCATAGGGTTACTTGACAACATAAGGTTCTTCTTCAGATTCAAAAAATCCTACACATGGCACTACTTATATGGCACAAAAGAGGGCTCCTTATCAATCAATTGGGTACATATATGAGCATCTTATTGATGAGATCATTGGTTTGACATGTTCTAGCATTCCCACATACTCTCATAGTTAGGCCTATTCCCTTGATTAAATTCCTTGCATAGTCCCTACTTGTACATAGCTTCTTTGTTGCTCATATTTTTCTTTCTTATTTTTCTACATCTATTCAACTTCTTTTAGCCTTTTGGTTTTCATCTTTCACTTTGGGGGCACTTGTTCCCTTGATTTCTCCAACTCAATCAAACAACCCAAGGCAACCATCTTACCATGCTTTCAAATTTACACATATTTCATGGCATCCCATACATGTCTAATCTATCATATGTACTTTCATGCATACATTTACATAGTGCTACATGAGTTCACATGGTTATGCTTTCCATCCTTGTGAATACTACATCTACATTAGAGGCATCTCGCATGCCCTCCTCCTTGCCATGCTTTGCTTCAAAATTTTATTGAGGGTTGTTCGAATCTTCCCCTTCTACTTTTACAAACCATGCTTTATTTTGATTTTCATAGTTTTGTCTTTCAGGCATGTTTCTTTCCTTTCAAGTAAGTAAAATACAAAAACATTCATATATGATAAAAATACCAAAAAAATAGAATATTTTGTAGAAATACAAAATTAGGACATGTAGACATCTCTATATGTTGTTGAAAATGTTTTTATTTATGTCATCTAACCTTCTATTTCATTATATAACATCTTTTTCAAGGCATATTTTTTCTCACAAGGTATTTTTACTATGCAACGGGACATATATTACAATGAAAAATAGTCTTCATACACATCAAAAGCTTTCATGATCAGAAATTTTAAAATACAATCAATATGGACAAAGTCGCAGTAGGATGGGAATAACACACTACACAAATTTCCCCTACTATGTACTTTTCCTTGTGCATATTCGCTCTCTATCTCAAATTGAAACCAGTCAAATGGACTTATAGCATAGTTTTTGCACACAACAAAATTCACACTCAGATATCAGTCCAATTTTAAAAGCTAAAGCAAACATTCACATGGTTTGATGTTAGTCAAGCCTCTCACCCAACATTCTCACTTACTTGGGGGCATCATGTTGTTCTATATGAATACCTTACATGTTGTATCTACTCACAATCTTTTATCCATGTTGAGCTATAAATGAAAACATGTGATTTAATCATTCATTCTATCTTCACATATGTCTAAATGCTACCTACTAAATTGAAATATAGAGATATATGCTTTACTTATTCTAGCTTCATTTGTTGTATGTTACATGTTATTTTCAATTGCATAGCCTGCTTTCAAAAACCTGTGTTCTCATTATATGTTGCCCTTCGCCTTGAGTATGTTCAACATACACTTTATTTGTCTAACGTGGTCTTCTATGCCTCATGCAATATATTCAATGTCCCTTGTGTTCATCCTTTGGGCTCAATGTATGAAATTTATACTTTATTTTTTAATCTTTACGACATCTTACTTGTCCCTTGTATGTATCCTCTAGGCCCTCTTGCATGACAAATTGTGTGACTTTGATTACATGATTATTATTTGGCTACTATGGTGCCATGATTCTTATCATGCATTACTATTTACATACCTATTTGTTTATGGTTCCATGATATATATCATGCATAATATTATTTATGTGCTCTAATGTTTCAACTTTTCAACTCTATGCTTACAGTACATATTCAACTCTTGCACGTTCTTAACAATGCTTCATTTTTTAACTATTACATGGCTATATCAAACTTACATGATGCAAAAAAAACCACAATTTTTTCAAATGCTTCAATATTACATCTATAAAATTACAATAAAAATTTCAATCTACACAAATGACTATTACATGCTTTATCTATCTTTCAAAAATGCTCTCAATCTTTATTTTGAGATAAGTGATTTTGCAGACATTTTTCCTCATCTCAAAAGGGGGCATCACAATGAGACTTTTTAAGCAATACATTTTTAGTTTTGGTAACTTACAATGTGCAAAAAAAATAGTATTTTCAGATTATGGTGGCATTCGGTTGGCCTATGTTCTCCACTCATGTAATTACTTGAGCACAACCACACTTGTGCAAAGACAGTACAAAGCTTCAACTAGTTTTCAAAAGATAACATTTGGCACTCTATACAATACAAGGAGATGTTATACATTCATGACCAAGCTAATATTTTTTAAAAATAATAGTTCTCTTTTTACAAGTATCAAGTATCAAGCAATTTTACAAATACACTTCAAATCTAGATTCATTTGTAGCAGTATGATTTGTCTTTTTCAAGTGGACCATGTTTGATCTTACTGACGCTCCATGTATTGGTTGCACTTTAGCAATTCTTCTATTAGTTCCCACCTCTTCTCTCTCAATCAAGTGGACCACATGAGAGCTTAGTGATGCTTAGTGTTTTGGTTACACTTTAAAAAACTACTTTGTTGGTTCCCATCTCTTCGCATATTTTCAACATACTCTATGAGGGTTGGAGCATGCATCTTTCCAACTCAATAATACACAATGATTTTTCACATTGAAATGATCATTCTCAATTCAACAGTTCTCCACATGCCTCAATAAGGGGCATTCACATCTTCATGATAAAGACAGAGTGTCTTTACACACTCAAGTATCGCATTTTCTTTACTCTAGTAAATTATGCATCACTATAATAAAGGGTGGGTAAATGTAAACACCAAAATTAAATCAATAAATGATTGCTAAAACTGGTACTTGACATTTTTATCTTATTTGGCCAACCCATCATTTTGATAACCATTTATCTATTTGAGAGCCTTCCAAGTCTTGAAATTTATATGAACACTTCTAGACTTCCCTAATTTTCTCTTAAACATCCCTAATCATCATCGATTCCTTTATCTAATTTGGACAAGTGCACACTAGACAGATAGGGGCGCACTACACACTTGCTCATAGTGCAGACTTATCTGCCACACTCTAATGGCTAGTTTTTCAAAATGACACACTTTCTAACGACTCACTCGCAAGAACCATAAGGTTGGTTATCAAAAACAATTCAAATATTATCATATAAGAGTACATCAAATATCTCATTTCAACCTTCCCCCCTGCCACTGTCGGTTATTCTCTAGCACTCTCTTGCAAAGGCAATTTCAAAATCACTTAACTATTCAACAAAGATCCCTACTACAATTTTATTGCAATGATATAGCCATCAACTAAGTTAAAAAAAATTATTTCAAGTTGATGCCATCCTTTGTCAATCATTCTAATCAAATTTTTTAGTTGCATTCATTACATTTATATGATCTTTCCCATAAAGAAAACTACGTCTACCTAAAGTCTACATGGACTATGTAGACAACACTCAATCAACAAGGGGTTTTCTAAGAATAGCTCGGCCATATCCCACTTTGAAACTTTTCCCCCTTTGCTTTTGATCTTGTCTATTCCTTTTGCATGTTATGGCTTTGTCTCTTGTAGGTTATCTGTGCATCAAATCAAAGATTGCATAGAAATAATTGACCTATAGACAGAGGTGAATAATCTCAAACTTTCATATTCAACTCATGTCAACATAACTAGAGTCACGTTATAGTACAATGATGCATTGTGACTATTTAACCCTAAATTGGATATGGAATCCTTACTTGGGTAGATAGGATTAAGAATATAGAAATGATAATGCATAAAGGTGATGATAAGATTTACAATAGGCCAATTAGGTGCTAAACTTAGATATAAACATATATAAAATTTATTAAACTAAAATAAGATAAAATTAGTAAGTACAACTATGCTAAGTATAAAAATGACAAAAAAGTAATGTACTTATCTTGTTTTTATGCTAATGCAATTCTATATCTGAAACAAGTAGAAAGCAGACTAAAAAAGGATTCTAGAACAGTCATTTTGATTCTAGATTTGATACTTCTAAAACCATGGACACTAACGTCAGCCTAGAACATTTTTGTCAACACTATTATCTAAACCTAATGTAAATGTCCTGTATGAAATACCTACTAAAAAAGGATGCAACCATCTGGATGCGTATGGGTTCATCTTCACCTTCACTATGGTGCATTCAGATATGGGTCATGTACTATCATTTTTCATGAATTTTTAAAACCCTAGTTCTTCATATTCATAGTGACCCTGGAGAAAATATGTTAGTGGGCACATAGTGTTGAGTTGACCCCAAATACCCCTCTATCAATGAGCACCTCCTACATATCCAATATTTTGAAGAGGGCCTCAGACTGATGTAGTTTCTCCTATGTGTTGGCTTGTATGTGAATCATGAAATATATGTAAATTAAGTACAACAGTGGCCTAGCTTGTAACTTGGCAACTATATCTCTTGGGACACTCTTTCAGTACTTCAAACCGGTAGATGTGTTGTCCCTATGACTGATATGGTAGGGAAGTTTTGCTCAATTGAATGCTTTTAATAAATTGCCTTTGTCTCTTTTTGGCCTTTTTAGTTTTTTTTGGGTTCTGCAAATGAAGAATGAATGAGGGTTGATCTTGTGTTTATATCAATCCCTTTGGAGAAGTAACTCGCATTAAAGCACTTAGGCCAACCATTAGAATACGCTTTATTTTAAAATTGGATGACTTTAGAGAACTGGACACTTATGGTAGAGCAAGACATTAGCATCGACATAGGTGTTTGTGTCGAATGTTAGTGTCTAGTGAGTAGGAAATTAGGTACACACTCAAAAATTGTAGAGGTATAAGATAATCAAGTTTTAAGCATTTTAGGCAAGATAGAAGGTCTATGTTATCAACATAAGACTAACTAGATTGAGAGATAGATCAAGGGGCATAAGATAGAGCAGATGCAAGACTTTGGAAAGCATTAAAGGTCCAAAACTGAGAGGAAAAACCAAGGTCTGAGTTTTCCAAATGTGAAAGATTGAGGTGCTATATAATCCATAAAATGATGTCTATATTTTTCTCTCCTTTAATCTAGTAATGAAATTGCTAGTTTAAAGGAATCTGTACCTAGATGTGTATAACACACATTGTTTTTGCTTGAGTCCAACTTGAGTTCTTTTTTGGTGATTGACTTGAAGCCAAGAGCATGTTACTATACATAATCAGTGCATATAATGTATAATTGAAAGTAATTTAAATTAAAAGAGCAAGGTTTAGGAGTACACTTGTGTATCAATGTAACCGCATTGCCTATTAGCAAGTTGATTGAAATTGTAAGGCTCTGAAACTAATATTATGATAAATATATATATATGGAAAGTGCATATATCTAAGGAGATAGAGAGATATTGGAAGGCACATGCCCACAACCTTGGAGAAAAAGTTAGTTGTCACTCGACCATTGAGATTAGCTTAACTGTGCAACCCAATCATATTTATAATCTGGCAAGCATGAGTGAACCAAGTCAACTCATACTGTCAAATTGGTAAGGCTAGATGATATAATCAAGTACAACCTAAAAACTTGTCAAGATTGAATGATTTAATCACCTCAATTATACCAAAAATGAACCAAGTTTGGCTCAATACAGTTCATGAAAACACATCATAGGTATCAGTGCATAAAATTACATATTAGTGGGTGATGATATCACTTGAGAGTTTTGAAATATTAAACTGATTTAGCTTTTCAATATTAAGTGCATATTTCATAACATATACACTTTAGATATGTCTCATGTTGAAATTATGTATAACAATAGTACCAATGTATAGAATCCTACCACAACGGTGAATTTGAATCATATAATTATGTGCTTTGGCCAATTTGAAAATTGTGTAAGTGTGGAGAACATGATTTCAAAGCATGCCTCTATGCATGTGAAGAAATATAAAAATTGAAATAAGTACCAATGTAGAGGACATGTTTCCAAAACATGTCCCTACTGAATTTGGGTGTGTTGAATACTAAATAAGTGTGGAGAACATATTTCCAAAGCATGCCCCTACTGAATTTAAAACTATGAATGTGTGGAATCCATGCCTATATGGCATGTCCCTACTGAATATGAAAATTGATATAAGTACCAAATATTGAATAAGTCTGGAGAACATGCTTCCAAAGTATGTCCCCACTAAATATGAAAATCATGCCAAATGTGAAGAACATGCCTCCATGAGATGCCCCCATTGATATGCCCCCCTTTGAGGTGAGAGAAAAATAGAAACTATTAGTTACCTCACCTTAAAATTATAAGACAACTATATAATCTGTGAATGTAACCATGTATCATATAGAAGGACATGTCTAGGTAGACATAGAATTGAAGCGCATAGAACAATATGATCAGATGAAGGTATAGATGCATGATAATAATCATGGTAACGTCTAGATAGTAATAGTATAAGATCAACAAGCAAATCAAGCACACACACAAGAGCACTCAAAATCAAACCAAAAGACAATGGTCCAAGGAGACCGTAAACAAGGGGCATGTTCGAATGTCGCACAATTAAAGGGACATGACTTAGTCAAATGCCCATAAAAGAAAGAATGGCATATTCAAATGTCTAAGAAGGGAAAAAATGACATATTCAAATGTCAAAGAAAGCATACATAGGCAAGGGTCTGCAAATAAAGAAGCATATTCAAATGCTCGAATAAGCAAAACATTAACAAGGCAAGACACTCAAGGAAATGCATAGAGAAAAGCATAAGCAACCAACATAAACATGTTGTAGCAGCCCATGAATCAAATGAATTAACAAAAAAATTCAAGTGCATAACATATCAAGTACCACGTGTAAAATATAATCATGGATAAAAGCATGTGTAAGTATGTATAAGAGCTCAAAACATGATAATGTAGAGTGATCATAGAATGATATAACCTGGAAGTATCATGATCATAGGGTAGATGCCCCACATGTCCATATGACATGAGTAGAGGAAAGGTCCAACATCCAAAATAAGAATAAATCATGTATTTGTGTATGCTTGTATCACACTCTTATAGAAGCGTGACACACGTGTATGTAGGAGTAATTGATATGTCATCCATTAACATGGAAATAACATGTAAATGCCAAGGATCCAATAGAGCATGTTGTATGCTAAAATGTTTTTGTATTCTTGAATGATTTTTACTTTTTTT
This sequence comes from Torreya grandis, assembly GCA_037957365.1. Taxonomy (NCBI): domain Eukaryota; kingdom Viridiplantae; phylum Streptophyta; class Pinopsida; order Cupressales; family Taxaceae; genus Torreya; species Torreya grandis. The sequence goes on from JARHVA010000188.1 coordinate 5,586,164, forward strand.
ATTGTTATTTGTTTGGAGAAACTACTATATATATATATATATATATATATATATATATATATATATATATATATATATATATATATATATATATATATATATATATAATTCACATGTAAAACATGAGGAGGAACATGTTATGTACTTATATATATATATATATATATATATATATATACTCAATGCCTAACAACCATAAGTTGGATCTTTTGCATTGTTTTCATCATGATTTGATAATTTGAAAAAGTACATAACATGTTCCTCCTCATGTTTTACATGTGCAATATAATAATTAATGTTATCATTTGAAATATGTGTTGATTTGCCTTCATGAGGAAAGGAAATACCCTGCTGATTTGAATCATTTTTTGCTTCCATTTAGCATAGCCAAAGATTTCATAGTGTAAATGCATATGGAGTTGTGGTAGGCATAACCCAAACACATGTTTGAATTAATTTAAGACCACAATCAATTTTTATTATTATGTTGCCAAGAGTCTTTCCAACCTTATTTATTTTGTAATTTTTTTATATCAAACTTAGTTTGTTGTAAGCATCTTAAATTAAAAATAGTTTTTGTTTATTTAGGATCAATATGGTTATGCCAAAAATAAGCACCACCCATGAATAAGGTAATTGTTAAATCTTGTTTTCATGGATGCTTTTTGTTTTGTTCACTTTGGTATTCTTGTATAGGACATGAACCTTAGGTTGGTACCATTTTAAGTAACATTTGCAAACTGGTCATATAAAGATTAGGAATACCACATTTTTGTTCATAATGTTCATTTGGTAATTCATCTCCTTATTTTATGTGGGGAATAAAACTTTGATACTTATAAGGGGATATGTTAAGCTCTTTTGGATGAGTAAGGATGAATTAATCATATCTATGCATGTCCACATATAGATGTGTAAATGGCTCATATTGTTTATGCAATTCTCTTTCTTTTAATGGGAGAAGAAGCCCTATGTTAAAAATAAATAACAATTCTAAATCTGAGGGTCTAAATGTTAGCTCATATGATGTACTTTTGAATCGAATAGTATAATATTGAAGGGATTCATCATTGTGTTGCTTGAAATTATGCAAATGTTCTAATGTAAGTTTTGGCACCTTATGGATATTGAAATCCATAAAAAATGCATCTTGTAATTGTCCACGATATAGAACCAATTTTGAGCCTTATCATAAATGTTCATATGGAATACTTTTATCAATAATTTGTCATCTTTTGCCCATTGACCAAAATAATGCACAGTTAATCATGTGGTCGAATAGGTCCTTCTGACTCAAAAAAATAGGTAAATCTGGTAGTTCAAAAACTTGTGTATAGGGATATTCAAGTAAACATTGTGCAAGAGGTTGATTGTTAAATGAAGTCACATTTGCATTAGTATTATAAAAATCCATTTGCATTTGAAGTATAGAAACCTGGTTTTGAAGATCCCCAATAGTGGTAATCATAGAAATAAGATATTTCATGGGAATAGTCGTGTTTGTCATAGTGTTATCATTGATTCCAATTCACCACCGTTTTTTAATCGATGCATATGATACCATCATCATCATGGGTAATAAGTGCAAGTTCATGATCACCAAATTTAGGATATGTTGGAAGTGGTATTGGATCTTTGAATTTCGATACTTTTGGCATATCATTTGAATATCTTGGACCATTGGAAGATTTTGGTTCAATCCCTTTATAATATGTTTGTAAATCAATCATAATTTTCTTATGTATTTGTCATAACTTTTAATGATCACAGGAAGGAGAATCTTGGTCATATGCAATCATTTTTGTGGTGGGATGTGCATGAAGGGCTTGAGTAAATGACTTGCGTTGTTGGTGTCTCATGGATTTTTTTGAAAATCCCAAACCTTGTCGATTTGTATTATTATTAAGAGATATAGGGTGGGGTACACCTTGCTAATGGTTTCCCAATGCTTGGCCTTGGTATCCATATTTTAGCAAATATCGAAGGCCAAAATCATATAATGGTGGTGTAGGAAAAACTGGTAAAGACTCTTTATTTTCTTTAAGATAAATTAAATCATATCTTAAAATGGTGAGAGTACAAACCTGATTAGAGGGATGGTAGCTACTATCATTTAAATTTTTTATATTTTAGGCTCTATCACTTGTAAGAATATAAGAATAATCAAATTTCACCCCTTACCTAATAGAAATTTGGATAGTGTCATAATCATAGTCATCAAAGCAATCGATATCATCCATGATGAGAGATATAAAGAACTCAAAGATTAGGACAAAGCAAGTAAAAAACATCCTAAATGGTACACTTAGGTAAGAAATATCTACAAAGATCGAGTTCAACAAATGTTTAACTCTAAATTGGATACAAAATCTTTACTTGGGTAGATTGGGTTAAGAATATAGAAAGACATGCACAAGGGTGATGATCAAATCTACAACAGTCCAATTGGGTGCTAAACTCAGATATAAACATAAACTGAATTTAGTAAACTAAGAGAAGCAAAAAAATAGTAAGTAAAACTATGCTACATATATAAATGACAAAGAAGCAATGTACTTAGCTTGTTCTGATGCTAATGTAATTCTAGATCTAAAATAGGAAGAAATCAGGTTCAAAGAGGATTCTAAAACAATCATCAAATTTTAGATTTGATGATTCTAGAACCGCAAACACTAGCATCAATTTGGGATGGTTGCGTTGATGCTATTATCTGAACCTGAAGAAAGTGTCATGTATGGAATACTTGATGGAAAAGGATGAAACCACCTAGATGCTTCTGGGCTTGTGTTTACCTTCACTCTAGTGCATTTAGATTTATGTCATGGACTGTCACTCCTCATAAATTTGTAAAATCCTAATTCTTCATCTTCATAGTGACCCTGGAGAAAATGGGTTAGTGGGCACACAGTGTCAAGCTAACCCTAAAAGCCCTTCTATCAATAAGCATTGTCTACATATCTAATACTCTTAAGAGGGCATCAAACTAATGTAGTTCTCCCCTATGTGATGGCTTGTGTGTGACTCATGCAATATGTGTAAAGCAAGTACAATAGTGACATAGCTTGTAACTTGAAAAATATAGCTCTTGGGTTGCTTCTTTAGTACTTGTGACTTGTAGATGTGATGTCCCTATGACTGATATGGAAAAAAGGAATCTTTGCTCAATTGAATTCTGGATTGAATGCTTTTGATAAGTTGCCTTGGTCTCTTTTTAGTTTTTTCTAGGTTCTATAGGTGAGGAATGAATAAGGGTTGATCTTGTATTTATATCAATCCCTTTAGAGAAGTAATTCGCATTAAATCACTTAGGGTGACCATTAGGATACATTTCATTTTTAAATTGGATTAATTTAGGGCACTGGACACTTGCGTTAGTGTAGGACACCAGCATCAATATAGGTGTCTATCCCAAACATTAGTGTCCAGGGAGCAAGAAAGTAGGTGCATACTCAAAACTTGTAGAGGTAGAATATAAGCAGGTTTTAAGCATTATGGGCAAGATAGAAGGTTTGGGTTATCAACATAAGACTGGTAAAACTAAGAGATAGGCCATGGGGCACAAGATAAAGTAGATGTGAGACTTTGGAAAGAGGGAAAGGTCCAAAACTGAGAGGAACAACCAAGGTCTAAGTTTTTCAAGTGTTCAAGATTGAGGTGCTATATAATCCATAAAATAGTGTCTACAATGACCCTATCTGACTAATATGCACTTGTCCTAGTATACAACAAAGCAAAAAAATTAATTAACAATGCGTTTTCAAGTCTTATTAAGCAATTTTACATAATCAGTCAACATAAACATAATATAGTTTGCATAAATCAATTTGTAAGGACATATTTTTAACCTTAACCCTAGTTTATATATTTATCAATTTACTTTTGTAAATTCAGTTTATCAATTTATTTTACAATGAGATACCTTATTTATTTCTCTTAGATTATATTTCAAGTTTACAATACTTTAGAGTTAATTTACAAATTTAATTAATTCAAGGGTAAATAGTAATGAGATGGTGAGAAGAGAGAGAGAGAGAGAGAGAACACATAGTGTACCAAATTATCACTCTAGTGCCAAATTATCAAGATGATCTAAATGAGGCATGTGATTTCACCTATCTTTGGATGGTTATAACACATATCATCCAACTATTATACTCAAATGTAGTTAATGATGTTTCGACCATACCAAAGAAGGCCCATAATAACCTATGTTCTATTGTAACATAAATTTGTAACCAATTATTTTTTATGAGAAATAATCCCAAATAACATTGCAACTTGGTGTTTCATAGAGAAAAAATACCAAGACATGAGCATACCTAGGTACATTAAACTTGTAACCAATTATGTCCAATGAATAATCCCAAAGAACACCACAAATTAGTGTTTCATAGATTAAAAATATCCTCAACCATGAGCATCCCAAGGTACACCTATAATTAGTGACCCATGGTACCTAACATTGTTAGTCATGAAAATGTGAAAATATGCACTAACATACCTACTTATAAACCTAACTTGGAGGGAACAATGAAAATGTCATCCCACAAACATCCCTAGGTAAATAGCAGCACCTAAATCAAACTTGATGCAATCTCATCCACACCTCATAGCCAAAAATCACTCTCTTAAATTCAACATAAGATAAAAGTATTGGATTCAACTTGATCAACGATCAACCACCTAAAGCCAAGGAACATCAACATTGCAAGAACAATAGTTGAAATTGATAGATTCAACTTAGATTCAAATCTAACCACTACAAGAGTAATAATGGAATCTAAATACATTATTCAAGAAGTGGCACATTAAACTCGACACAATTTATTGAAAACTTAGTCCTCAACGTCAAACCATGAAAGTGTGCCCATGAGCTAAAACATTTTTTAAAAATTCATGAGAAGTTGCCCAAGAATTACTAAGATCTTATATGAACCAAGACCCAAAATACTATCAATGCATTAAGAAAAATCAATGAGAACCACACAATCATTCTACTATATTCAAATCTAGATAGGCGCGAATAAATTAAGGTCCATACTATAGTATCGCAAGGCACAATTAAAGACTTTGTATCATGCCACAAATGCAACAAGAAGCAACCTGAGAATTAGGAAACCAATTCTAAAATAAGTAATGTGAAATGAACATTAGAAAGATCAAACCAACTAGAAGCAAGAATCCAAATGCTTAAGCAAGCTTCATCCACCTAAAAGCAAGAACCAAAATGCAACAACGGATAATTACACATCATCAAACTCTATCCATAAATGAGAAAGAATCAAAGTGCACTAATATCAAATATCAAATCAATAATGTCCATAATCCTTAAGTGTAGATTATCATACTAACATCCCCCTACAAGCCACACTTATTGGCTAAAGTAATTCAATCTTGAGTATCCAATGCAAATTTATAAAAAGGCCCACATCACCATATGGTTTTCATAAAGTGCCTCATCACAACTATCTTATGTAATGAAGAATCCCGAAAATATCAAAGGATAAGCATACCAATGGACTTATGAATTATATAACATCTATGAAAAGGCCCAATTGTCATGTAGAAGACCAAACATTCTACAACAAGTGCAAGAAGTTGATGTGCCAAAAAGTGGAAACAACAAAAATGTTTTTTTGGATGAGTACATGAAAACCAAAAAGGATATTCATTATTTTGAACAAGTTTGTATATTTGAACTTAAATGGATATCCATTTTGAATGGATATTTATTGAGAATGGATATTTATTTCTTAAGGATAAATGTATATCCATTTTTGTAAGTATGTATTATATATAGTAAAATAAAATAAAAAAATCAAGGCCACTCTGTGTCTTCTAGAATGGGTTTTAGAGCTATAGGAGTTACCATTTACAATATATTTTTTCAAAATCCAATATGGTTAGTCATTTTTAGGATTTCAATGTTCAATCTAAGAATCATTGGGTATATCTTTTACACGTAATGTTTATATTGGGTAACCAATGGTCATTTTATAAATTTGTTGGCCTTATAAATTGATTGTTGACATTTGTATGGGTTCTAAGTGTGCCAAAATTAAAATTTTACAAACCTCACATCTCTCAAATATAGTGACAGATGAGATGATATTGACATATTAATTTGCATACACACAAATTAAATGCATAATAAGTATAATTCTGGTGTATATATATAATTTTTTAAAAGATAAATTTAGCCAATGTATTTTGATTAGCCCAAATTTATTAACCAATAACACCATTTATCATTTTGTTGTGATCAAATGTCATTATTTGATAAATTCTGGTTGAATTAAGCCCTAACAAGATGCAAACATACTAAGGTTAATTTTAGGTAAATTGGTCGTATTTGAGATCCATTTGTCCCTTTTTCCGTGATTAAATGTCATTAGGTGTGTATTGCAAGGTGGAATGGGAAAAATAATTCACATTTGAGTATCATATGGCACTATTTGCTTATCACATGTCATTATTTGAGCTAATTTGAGAATATTATGTTATCATTTTGTGCAATAAATTTGATATTGGTATAACTATGGAAATTGTGCACATGTTTAAAATTATTTATCATTATTCATTATTCAATGACATTATTTAGCACAATTGGGTAAAATTTGAGCTCCAAATCACATTATTTAATTACAATTAGGTTCATAAGGAGCGATTACCCCAAATTGTGTCCTTTATTGAACCAAGTGAGTAATTTGTTCAATTAGGGACCCATTTCAATAAGATTAAGCCCCAAATCACATTTTATGGCCTTAATTAGGCTTATGGGGCTTGGTTAGACAAAATTACATAATTTGTTTAATCAAGAACTCAAATGGGATAAATTGAACCCTAATTCACATTATTTAGGCACAATTAGGTTCATGGGGATTGATTTCCCCAAATTGTGTCCTTCAATGAGCCATATAAGTCATTGATGTAATAAATGAATAAATTAGGAAAAATGGGGGCCTAAATCATATTATGTAGTCATAATTAGGTTCATGGGTTTGATTTCCACAAATTGCATTCCTCATTGAACCAAATGAGTAATTGGTTAAATCATGGACTTAATTGGGTCAAATTGAGCCCCAAACAACATTATATGGTCACAATTAGGTTCACAAAGCTTAATTTCCCAAGATTGCATCTCTCACTGAACCAAATGAGTAATTGGTTCAATCAAGAACTCACTTGGATAAAATTGATCCCAAAATCATATTATGTGGTCACAATTATTTTAATGGTGCCTAATTGGTCTAAATTACATCATTCATTAAAAAAAGTGTAATTGGTTGAATTAGGGACTCAATGAGGGTAAATTGATCCCTAAATCACATTATCTAGTCATAATTAGGTTCATGGGACTCAAATTCCCCAAGTTGTGTCCTTCATTAAGTCAAATGAATAATTGATTCAATCAAGAACTAAATTGGATGAAATAGTTTCCAAATTAAATTATCTAGTCGAAATTAGGTCAACACAAGGCCCAATTTCCCTAAATTACGTCCCTCATTGAACCAAATGAGTAGGTGGTTCAAGTAGGGACTTAATTAGATAAAAAAGATGCCTAAGTCACATTTTTTGGTTATAAATTGAACCCAAAATCACTAAATTATCTGTAAAGACAAAAATAAAGTCACCTTTAGTGATGCCCCTTAGTGATGACAATAATTCACTTATTATAGATTAGGTGCGATCAGATATAAGTAGGTAGATTTAGAGAAACTTAGTCATATATGAGCACCATTTGTCATTATATCGTGTTCAAATGTCATTATTTGATCAAAACTAATTAAACTTTGCCCCAATTAGGCATTTTCTTATACATAAAGATAATTTTGGGTAAAATAAGGCATGTTTGATCACCATTTGTTGTTATTTTATGATTGTCATTATTTGAGAAAATTTGAATGGAACAAGCCCTAACTGGGTACAAATGTTTATTTAATTGCACCCAATTGTGGCTTAATTTAGTCAAAACTTATCAAATAATGACATTTGGCCATGAAAAAATGCTAAATGATGCTCTCATGTACTAAATTAGGGTTAATCAAGTCACATCAACTAAATTATTTTATATAACATTATATATGGACACAAAATTTATACTTAAGATGCATTTAATTAGTGTGTAAGGGTATTTGTGTCAGTATCCTCTTAGCTCTCAGTAGTTTTGAGAGATGTGAGGTTTGTAAAATTCATTTTTGGCATAACTAAAACTCCTAAAAATTATCATCAATCAATACAAAAGGCCTAGAAACATACAAAATAACGATTAGATTTCCAAAAAAAGATGTTGTGTAAAAGTTACATCTAGATAACCTTGGGTTGAACACTAAAATCTTGAAAAATGATTAAGTACTAACTAGATTAGATTTTAAAAAACTATCTTTTAAACAATAACTCTTACATCTGAAGATGTAGGGTGGCCCTAATTTATTATATTTAGTATAAAATAAATAAATATAAGAATATAAAGTATAATATAAAGGTAAATTTAAATATTTATTTTAATAAGTATAATACATGTTTCCCAAAATGGATATTAAAACATATATCCATTTCCTTCTTCTTGAGTTTTTCCTAAGTATTAGGCATGTGTAGCTGAGCCTAACTATTTTCCAGTCCCTGTGTACAACATACAAATTCATGGACTTCCTCTCTTTTCACCCACATTTTTCATTTAGTTATTTCGATTCACATTTCAAATTTTAGATGGGTTTTGTCAAGCATATTGTCTAGTCGTAGAATATATTAATTCAAAAAAAAAATACTAATTATTATTTATTTCTTTAGGTGGATCTTACAAAAAAATGTTAATGACTTTTGGCTCATTACAATTTTGGAAAATTAAAATTACGTTGACATTATACACTTCGTCAACTATAATACAAAAAAAGAGTAAAATAAATATTAAAAAAATCAAATTTTATTTGGCCAGATAACAATGTTTTTTTTTAAAATGCTCAATTAAATAATTTATTAAAAAATATGTCATTGACTCCTCTATATATCCACAAAAAATATGAAAAAAAATCATTCATTACTTTCAAAAAAAAATTGGTGAACGCGTGTTCAATTATTATGAACCTATTAAAATAGAAGGAGCGATACATTTAAATTGATAATATTCATCTAAAATTTTGATTTAATTAAGAAACAAATTATGGAAGATCCTCAAATCATCAATCAAAGTTGAGGGGTGTCTACTTTTCAAAAAATTCATTACCACTTAAGACCTCCTTTTGGATCATCACGACTTTGCACTCAACCTCTACAAAACTAATAAGTAAAAAACACATCCAATCTATAAATCAAATGGAAAAATATGGCATGCCATATCAAACATCAAGGCCATCTACGAATAAATCGAGGATGCCAACTCCATATGCCTCACTACTAATGATGCAAAACCTAAGAAAAAAAACCAATGATCCAAAAATGTCAAGAGATCCATGCAAAACCTAAGTAAAAGACATAAAATATTGTATGGTATAAAAAAATATCATATAATAAACTTCAAACTATAGTCATGTCTACAATATAAGAAATAAATCAAAGAGGACCCATGAAAACAAACAAGAGGTCAAAATAAGCCCATGAAATTAGTAAAATGAATTGTAAGTTAATGAATTAGAATAGAGAACAAGCCCGCCTAGAACAAGTGATCATTATAATAAGTATCTTCATACATCATCGAATTGTAAGTGAATGAACTAGAATAGAGAACAAGCCCACCTAGAACAAGTGATCATTATAATAAGTATCCTCTTTGTCATCTTATTATCGTTTTACACCTCTCCTTATGAACAATCATCATAGAAGTCCTAGATAATTCTCTCATCATGGATAGAGTTGACAAAATTTAATCCAAAATTCAAAAATGGTCATAGAATTCACCAATGGTGAGATTCGAGAGGCCTCACAATTAAGAGAGACATATGTATGATTTCCTCAAATATGAGCATACGTAGTTGCATGTTTGAATTGGTGAAACACATAATATTTATCTAGTTAGTTATATAAAAAAATTATTAATCACAAGCATGATTTTACTTGTAGACACCTAATTTTTGTAATGGCTTATAATTGCAATGTCATTATTATGTTTTTGTGCATATGGATCATTGGTTCAGATTCGGCTCTTATTGATGCTTTCTCTTGTGTTTTCATCTCTCGATTCATCTCTTTTGTCTTTCTTTCTTTTTTGTGTGGCCATGGGCTCTTCCTATTCTTCTCATTTTTTATTCTCTATGTTTTTAGTGTCTTGGGATCCATGTGCTTCTTCTTCTAATATCTAGATTTTATTTTTCCACTATTGAAACAATTATAATATTAGTTTGACCTTGATTAAAATGTTATGATAATTTTTAGTATGTTTTTTGAGCCTTATTGGCCCTTTGGTCTAAACTATATTTCCTTAATTTAATTTCAAAAAGTTTATATCGACAAGATACCTCGAGGCATTCCATAAGAAACCAATCGGTCATACATCACATGCTCACATAATTACAATGACTATCATTCTCTATTTTGTTGAAGTATTATTGTTGCATTTATACCAAAAGAAGGATATTTCATTAATTAACGAGTATATAAATCTCATCCTAGTTGCATCTTTCATCTCATATCATTGAGATAAGGGATGGGATTATCATATGAATGGATTTTATTGTTTATATGCATGAGTGTTGATTGCAAACATGTCAAAAATTATGGGTTGGTTGGGGCATGCCCCTAAAATACCTATTTTTTAATGGTTTTTTTAGGTATTCTTGGCACATATTGGGTCCTAGAGGAATGAGATAATTCAGACCCTCTCATGAATTAATCCACAGATATGGAGGATGTTTTTTTTACAGGTAGATAGTAACAAATGGGATCAAAAAAATTCAAACCATACAAAGTTACACAATTGTTATTGAGATAACTCAACGACTTTCAGGAAAAACTGTCACTATCAGAGGGTTATGATTTTGATCTATCACTATAGAAGGATTTTAATTAGAGTTGCATCAATGTAGATTGATTTTATTTCTAGGTTTTCTTATGTACTATCTTAAATCTTATTTCTAATCATCTACAATGTCTATTAGCCTACAAATGAGTATAAAACCAAATATCTTCCTATAAACCCCAATATTAATTACCAATCATTATAGGCACTTTCATTCTATACCCCCTATAAAATAGGTAAGTATTTATTTATTATATTTTGTTGGGAAATAACGGAAGCACACAATTGATTACCATATACAAGCAACTTACATGCGGAATTAAACCAGAATCACAAGTAACTAGAATTTAGAAACAACACAGAATATGAGAGACAATACACAATTGTATTAATACTCTTCCAGAAGGAAATACAACAAAGAAGATTGCCACAGTTCTTCTTCCTTACACACCTCCAGGGATCCCACACCTCTAGGGCATAAATAGTAAATCTTCCCTCAAAGCTCTCTCTCTTTCGGTCCCAACACACAACTCAAACACAAAGTTGGTGTTCACCTCCAACCAGTCAGTATCCACTACTGCCAGTACACCAGTGCTCCACGCACTCCAAGTACACAAATGTACTTCAAGTAGATCTCCCCTGAACTGCAACAATCTACAACCTAAATGATCTCACTTATGGAAGGATCTTCCTTGCCTTCCTCTTTGCTCTCTTTCTGAGTACACATTGTACTCCAAGTAGATCCTGCCTGATCCTGCTCCTTATTGTGTTGTTGTCCTCCCTGATCTTGCACACCTGCAAATCAATCTGGTTCTGCACACTTGCAAACTTGGATCATGCACACACATACACCTGCAGATCAATGATCTTACTTACCATGCAGATCTCTTAAAGTAGCCATGCACACCTGCTGACCAAGATCCTACAGCCTTGAAGAACCCTTCTGATTCTCCAAAACCAGCACCCACACTTAGCACTGCTGTGGAACTAGGAGGAACACCCTTGCTCACTTCACACATAGAAGGAGCTAACTTTGCTCAACTCAAACTAGAACACTTTACAATACAGCCCATGAGTCTCTTATATAGATCTCATCTAAACAATAATTAGACATCTAATTACAATAATTAGATCCACAGCTTCTAGTCTAAATTTGGCTCTTGACATGCAAACACTTGGTTCGTTAACTAACTACCCGTAAAACTTGCAATTCTAAACTGCACAGTGGATCGATGTCTACCTGGAGGTGACCGACGCCAACCGATCCCTGACCGACGTTGGTTGCTCTTCCTGTCTAATCTTACCGACATTAGTTGGCCTGACTGATGCTGGTGTCTGTGACACTCCATCAACCTCTCTGTAACCTCCTCCTCTATTTGCATCAGTGAAGCTTTTAGCTCCACAACCTAACAATCTCCCACTTGGAGATAAATAGCTGCACTGTACCTATACCCTGTCTAATCTGTTTCCTGGCTTGTATCCCTCTTCAAGATCAATCCTGAAGACCACCCACCACACAACCTGTGGTGCACCTCCTGTCATCCGAGTAACCTACCACATCCAAACCTATAAACCCATGTAGTGAAGTCCTGACCCTGCATAGCATGAATCCCTGCTGCTGGTCCCTCTCAAATACCTGAGAACCCACTTCCCCGAATTGGCTCCTAACTCTCTAATAGCTCCCACTACTTGGGAAAACTCAGGTCTATACCAGACCTCATGTGATTTCAGACACTGAACTGTCCAGCCCTTAATGTACTCTAGTTCTACATCCTGCGTATTGAACCTCACCAACACCTGATTCACATCAGCTCCCACTAGAGACAAAATCAACCTGTGATCTCCATGTCTCTCATGCCAAAGAATTTTGCTGCTCCAAATTCCTCATGACATGCCACTGAACTAACCCTACCCTTAGCTTAGCAAAACCCTGTATGTCTGAACCTACACCAAGCTCATCCTCCACATACAGTAACAAGATAATGTTGCGACCATCATCCACTTGGTAAGACAAACTCAATGGTTATACTGACATTGACTAAAGCCCTGCTTTGTCATCCACCTGGTACCACCTGTCAGTCCTATACCACTTTCATGCAGCTCCCTCAAGACCATATGACCTGGCCTTTTATCTCACGTGTCCATTCACTCTATCCTTCAACTAAGGAATCCATTCGTCTCTATGCTTTCTTTCGGCTGGCAACCCTACCAAATCTCTCGTTTGGTTCTGCATCATATTCCTGCCATGTTCCCACTGTTTCCTGGATCCTTCATGCTCTGTAGCAAGTAACGAGTATAAAGAAGAGGAACAACGAATTTGAGGCTTACTTACTCCTTCAGTCCTCCTTATGGGCGTTTGAGACTCCTTGACAGCTTGATGTCTGCCCAAAATTTGTTACAGTGATCGACTTCGATCACTACACAGTCTGCATCCGACTGACGTCGGTTTCCATGCACCTGTCTTGACTACCAACTCTATCGACGTCGGTGTCCCTATTGCTGATGTCGATCTTCCTGACCGACGTTGGTCTTACCTATTGCCGATGTCGTTCCTTCTAACCGACATCAGTCTTACCCTGCCCGACATCACTGGCTTCGGTCTGCACATGACCGACATCGGCACCTGTCTGTTCGACGTCGATTCCTTTTGACCGATGCCGATACCTGTGTTCACCTGTGAGTGATGACTTTTTACCCGTGAGCTCCTTTGAATCAAAACCCATGTCCAAACTGCCCTGCTCAAAAGTATCCAGCCCCATCCACTGGTCTTTGTCTGTCATCTCCTCCAAGAACACCAAGGCTTTCCAGTTCTTAAGTCTATCAAACACATCTGTCTTTCACTTAAGAACATGCATCTCCTTCTTGCTCATGTGACCAAGCCTACAAAGCCACGTCTCTGCAATAGAAGAAGAATCAATAATATAAGTAAGTAGATAAAGAGTACCTGCTTTCTTACCACCAACTAATTCAAGTGCATCTGCTGTGAGAGTTCTTGTGCATCTCTCATCACCCAAATTTTCTGAAGAAATTAGCCACATCTCCAAGCCTGGGACCTACATGACCTCCTTCAACACCCATGTGTTGGCCACCTACAATTTCAGCTTCACTTCCCCTTTGCCAATTCTTTGACAAGGCTCACCAGCTCCTCTATTTGGGGCTGCATGGAAAGAGGCAACAGAATCTATAAACCAAGATTCTACTTTATCTAAGAAACATACCAGAGCATCCTATGCAACAACACTTACAGCATCTGCTTCTTCAGTTCCTTCATGTTGATCTTCCACAGACCAATAATATTCTTTTACCTACTCTTTCTTTTCATAGGACCGTAATTGACCATTCGTGCTTTTCAATTCCTCCATTCTTAGCTTACTTTCTTCTACCATTACTCTACTCCCACTCAATCAAAAACCCTTGAGAATGCCCTGTAACCAAACACAAACCCTGCTCCCTGCAACCTTAGCTCTGATACCACTTATTGGGAAATAACGAAAGCACACAATTGATTACCATATACAAGCAACTTACATGCGGAATTAAACCAGAATCACAAGTAACTAGAATTCAGAAACAACACAAAATATGAGAGACAATACACAATTGTATTAATACTCTTCCAGAAGGAAATACAACAAAGAAGATTGCCACAGTTCTTCTTCCTTACACACCTCTAGGGTTCCCACACCTCTAGGGCATAAACAGTAAATTTTCCCTCAAAGCTCTCTCTCTTTCGATCCCAACACAACTCAAACACAAAGTTGGTGTTCACCTCCAACCAGTCAGTATCCACTACTGCCAGTACACCAGTGCTCCACGCACTCCAAGTACATAAACGTACTTCAAGTAGATCTCCCCTGAACTGCAACAACTTGCAACCCAAATGATCTCACTTATAGAAGGATCTTCCTTGCCTTCCTCTTTGCTCTCTTTTTGAGTACACACTGTACTCCAAGTAGATCCTGCCTGATCCTGCTCCTTGTTGTGTTGCTGTCCTCCCTGATCTTGCACACTTGCAAATCAATCTGGTTCTGCACACTTACAAACCTGGATCATGCACACACATACACCTACAGATCAATGATCTTACTTACCATACAGATCTCCTAAAGTAGCCATGCACACCTGCTGACCAAGATCCTACACTCCTGAAGAACCCTTCTGATTCTCCAAAACCAACACCCACACTTGGCACTGCTGTGGAACTAGGAGGAACACCCTTACTCACTTCACACACAGAAGGAGCTAACTTTGCTCAACTCAAACTAGAACACTTTACAATATAGCCCATGAGTCTCTTATATAGATCTCATCCAAACAATAATTAGACATCTAATTACAATAATTAGATCCGCAGCTTCTAGTCTAAATTTGGCTCCTGACATGCAAACACTTGGTTCATTAACTAACTGCCCGTAAAACTTGCAGTTCTAAACCGCACAGGCGACCGACGTCGGTCCCTGTCTGCCTGGAGGTGACCGACGCCAGCTGATCCCTGACCGACGTCGATTGCTCTTCCTGTCTAATCCTGCCGACGTCGGTTGGCTTGACCGATGCCGGTGTCTGTGACACTCCAGCAACCTCTCTGCAACCTCTTTCTCTGTTTGCATCAGTGAAGCTTTTAGCTCCACAACCTAACATATTTGTGGTGTTTAGCTTAGATATACTTTACATATATTATTTTGATGAAGTAGTGTACTTTTACTTAGTGTAATATCCACGATTTTTTATTTGTTAAAACATTTTGGTGGACTTGATATTTTTGACCATCCAACCTTAGGGTTCCCTTTTCCTACACATTCTAGGGGTTTTGTGTACCTGTATCAAATCTTATTTTTAGGGTTTCTTCTCTTCTTGCCCTCTTAGGGTGTATTCTTGTTTGCTTCTAAGGTTTTACATTTGTTTACTATACTTCTTGGTTTATATTAGCCAAATAGATTCAATGTAATTGATATATCTTATTTGAAATAAAAATTGCATGCTCTAAATGATTCTAATATTGATTTTGCATTAGATGAAAATAATAATGATAAAATTATTGAAATCCGTAAGAACCATATTATGTAAAATCTTTATTATTTTTCTAAAGTTATCCAAATTATGAAATAAGTAGCTAGTGTAAATTATAATTGAGTTTGAAATGATGATTATACTCCTAGTAGTGATGATTCTTCTTCCCATTCTAACTTTATGCCTCTTAGGACTCCTGTGTTGTTAAAAATTAGATCTTTGAATGATCCCCTTCATAGTTGACTTGTGTCAACCAATGAGATAGTTAATATGATGCATATGATAAGTGACTTACAGAGGCATGTTCATACTCTATCTCTTAGTTCTATTGCATCCCATGTTAGGGTTGATACTAATGTTATATTATCCAATATTATAGCTTGTAATGTTTTCAATTCTAATTATTCAGCTTTATTTTTCATGCCTAAACTCTTTCTATTTGATGGACATAGAGATCCTTATGTACATCTTAAGAAATTTTATGCTTCTATCAAGAACTATACCCATTATGATACATTATTGCTTAAGATATTTGTTGACCATTTTTGGTCCAACAGGCCAAAATCGGTACCCTTCTTTCCCTACTATTTTGAGCCAGTTCATTTTTTGATTTTGCACAAGTCTTGAAGTTTCTATGGACTCTGCAGGAAATTTCTATGGACTCTGCAGGAAATTTCTACGGACTCTGCAGGAAGTTTCTACGGACTCTGCAAGCCTATTTTATATGGACTCTGCAAGGAATAAGCAAGTTCTCAGCACTTAGGCACAAAATGGGTCATTCCAAGTTCAATTACTTGGTTCAACAGCTTGGTTCAGTCGGCTTTGGTTCATCGCTTTGGTTCAACGGCTTGGTTCAACAATTGGTTCAACGCTTTGGTTCAACGGCTTGGTTCAACAGTCAGTTCAACACTTGGTTCAAAGGAATGGTTCAATGGGAAGGTTCAAGAGAGTCTCCTGAAGGACAAGTGCCCTTGTGGAGGGCACTTGGTCGACAATGGTACCAAAGTAGATTTCCTAAAGGGCACTTTTTGAAGGCAGTCGAAGGAAAAGACAAGGACATAATTCCTTCAAACTTTTGTCCAAAGGAATTCCTTCAGACAAAAAGTTCAAAGAAATTCAAAAAGGCTATGAATGAGAAAATCTTGTGAAAAAGGACTTAAGGCAAAGACATAAAGTGATTTCTTTCAAACTTTTGTCCGAAGGAATTCCTTCAAACAAAAAGTCCGAAGAAATTCAGGAAAAGTCACCGCAAAAAACCTGAGAAAAAGCTCGATCGAAGAGAATTCTGAAGGAAATCAAGTGATCATTCTTGCGAACATTTTGTCCGCAGGAAAAAGAGCCGAAAGAAAAGCCCGACCAAAGAAGACAAAGCCCGACCGGAGCAGAAAAGGCCAAAGCAAAGGAAAAATCTGAAGGAATTGACCAAGGAAGGGTGACGGGTGCACAAACGTCAAAGTTGGGCACCATGAACTAGCCATTGGTTTTCAAATGATGATGGGCTCGTGAACGTCAATTTTATGGTAATGAAATAGCCATTGATCTTTTGAGCGCCAACCAGAAGAAGAGCCCAAAGAGCCAAAGAAGTAGCAGAAGACAACCCCCGAGGGCCGAAGGAGACAGAGAAGACAAAAAATAGGAAGAGACAAAGTGTAGAAATAGACAAAATAGCCTAGGTGGAAAAGAGGAAGGAGTTACTCCAGCGATCGAAACAGTGTTTGCCAAGTGGTCATCAAGGGGCGTGAACAGTGAATGGTGTGCCTTGTTTTCTCCACTTTGCATTTATAAGTAGACAAACTGCGTAAATATCTGGAAGGGAGTAGTCTATTTGTAGAAAAGAGGTGTGGCCCATGCTTTCACATTAATGTTTGAATGCCAAAGTCAAAGCAGGAGCCGACACAACATTATCTATCAAGCGGCTTCCTCTTCCCAATGCTCTCAATGCACATGGGCCACTTGTAAAAAGGGCACCAACATCTTTTCCAAAAAGTGCCTTTACTTCTTCTCTCTATATATTGTAAACTTCTCATTTTTAAAAGGATCTCTTAGCCCGTAAGGCAAAGCTCTGCCCAAAAACCTCTGGGCTTGTAAGGTAGAACTCTGTCGAATTTTACCTTGAATCAAGACTTAGCAATTTTTTACCTCCATTTGAACTTGCACTCACGCATATGTCTATGTTTTCATTTTGTGTTAAGTCATTTTCCTTTATGCTTTCACAAAATGATTCCAGCATGTCTAGTGCATTGTGAAGTTTCTTCTTTTGCAGGTCTGCCAGAAGTGTCTCCAGTAGAGTATAGGCGCATGTGAACAAGCTACCATAGAGTGTCTCAGAACACCTCTGGTTTTTTTTCCTCCTTGTATCTCCACAGACCCCTGACTCACTGATACATAAGAGTTTCCTATATCAAATGAAGTGTATGTTAGCTTGTCCTTGGTAAAAAGTGTAGGTTCAAGCTAAGTAGATCAACTTTTTTAGTGTATCACCTTTTAGTTTAGGTTTAGGTTATATTTTCAGCATCTTTCTCCCTTTTCAACTCCCCCTTTTTTTCATTTATTTGTCAGCAGTAGGAAATCCAAGACCTAAAAGATACATCAAAGGGAGCTAGCCCTTATCTAGAGACTCTCCCCCCAGTTTTGCCAGACCCACAGGCAAGAGGGGAGTTTCCATTGTGACGTGTGGAAGGCAAGAGCTCAGCCTCCTGTCGAGGGTGCAATCCACTACATCAACAATATTTCCTAGAAGCTTGATTGGTGATTCCTTAGATTGGTTTTATGCTTTTATTAGTGGATCCATGCATAATTTTCATATGTTATGAGAATATTTCTTATCAAGATGCATTACTACTACAAACCCATGTGCTAAATTTTCATATATCCCATAT